>JAANDG010000537.1:0-101474 GCA_036852015.1 Pelodera strongyloides
TTTACAAAAAAATATTGGCTCAGCTCACAAAGTTTATTTCTGAAAACCATCATTTTGAAATATCTGATGGCGCTTATGACCGAATACTTCTGACCATAATTCTTATGCATTTCCTTTGTACAAAGGATTCTGGCAACGAAAGCTTCTCGGTTAGCCTTAGAAATTCTGGATTTGATTAACGAGGAACCACTTTTGCCTGTGCTTTGTGCTTTGGTATTTCAATATACCCATATGCAAGACTTTTTTCAAAGATGGTATGCGTGGCTAGCCTGGATGGACCTATTACTCGAGCGTAAAAAGCCCAAAACTAGAGATAGTCTAGAGTGGAGAACCTAAACCATAGAACGGCCAGAACGGGTTGAGGCCGAGCGGCCAAAACATGCTCTTTTATAATTATATTGATCAATTGTCTATGTCTAGCTGATAACTGATAATACACAGATTGTAAAGCCGTCTGTCGCGTGCCTCGTTTAATTCTTAGACTTAGGTTTATCATCTAAATTAGCACGTAATGTCCTACATTACATCATGAATCGACTATATATCCTACACACACGTCATCACTTATTGGCCATTTCCTCCTTAGGACCCGCTACATAAAGTATGGCCCTGGGCACTAGCAAAGGCACTTAACCCGAATCGCGTAAAAAGGGCCGAATTCAAACCAAACAATTAGGAAGGTGGAAAAGGATAGAATAGAAAGCCAATTATGTTATATACTCAACGGCGTCACGTTGCAACGCAAAACTAGACTATTTCTATTGCGGAAACGGAGCGGATCACGTTTCTTTATGAAGGGGGGGGGGGCTAGAAGTTGGCCGCGAAGATTATCTTTTAACAAATCGTGTTAGCGCTAAAAAATAAAAAAAAACCGATAGAGCTTTTGTGGCCTCTTGACCCGTTTCTCATGTAGTTCACCTATTTCCAAATCCTTTCTTTCTGGGTACAAAGTTTGTCTTATGGTTAGTTGTCATTGAACCGTTCCGTAACCCAATTGTCCTGAGTCCTGATCGAATAGGTGGTGTGTGCAGTTCCTTCGGTTAAAAGGGTTTTTAAAGGGAAATGAAGACTCCCAAATAGTGTTCCGAAATGCGCCAATATCTCTTCTTTCAAAGGGAAGGATGTCCGGGGAGAAACCAATTGAACTAACCGAATTTAACCGTCGAGAGGGCCAGAATTATAGGGGTGGCGATGAGGAAATGAATGCCTTTTCTAGAGCCGTTCGATAAAGAAATTGCGGTTTTCTGTAGGAGAATGAGCAGACGAACGGATTAGAAAGTAGGGGAAAGGGATCGTGTTCTTGGGGTTTGGAAGGGCTAAAGGGGGAAAGGTAGGAAGAAGGTTTGGAGAATACACTATAACTGAACACTAGGGACGAATACATTAATTTAGTGTTCAATAAGATCAATACGCTGTCACTTTCTCAGATTTTAGGCGGTGTTCTCTAGAAGTTTGTTTTTTTAACATACAATTGTGAGTGTTTTAGTCGCAGAGGCGCAGAGCATAGCATGATATGATACGAAATTTCCATCATATACATTTTTTCGCTGGCCGGACCCTTTAAAGGTGTTACACACTCACTTATGTCGTAATGAAATGGCACATCAGGCTTTTAGAAGAGAGCCTAAAGATACGTACCCACCAGTGAGTGTAGAAACTAGAAACTATGTGTCTCACAACTTTTCTCGTCTCCTCAACTAAAACGGCTCTGATTGGATTGTGATATGATGATATGGATTCACCGTTACATAATCAATTACTTGACCTAACAATGATGTATGCACTTCTTTTTGTTCTAACAACATGGGTGCCACTGGGAATTCCTGGCATTTTGAATGGACTCGTCGGATTTGTGGCGCGTGTTTGAAAATTCCCCTGAGTACGGTAGAGTGATGTGAAAAGTGGGGGTCAGGCACATCTGTCTAAACATTTGTACTCGGGATAGAATGATGGAGAATGGAAGTTTTTATCCAATAGCATACTAGTGAATAATTCGAAAGGCTAGATTAAGGGAGATATATTAGAATCTGTGGAAACGACGAAACAAATTTGTCAAAAGTTACGACACTTTACACTTGGCCTACTACTAGAACTCCTGAATCAAACTAGGAAGGATCTTATTATTAGGGAAGTACAGCGTATTCACACATGGAATTTCGTGAATTTCGTTTAAAGCGAAATACCGGCCGGTTTTTGAAACGCATCGCAAGTACTTACATCCCTATGCATTTATGCAACGTGGGGGTCTAATTGGGGTCTAGTTTTTATTCTAATTTTTGTTCATTTGCATATGCTGCATAGGAAAGCAGGTGTACGCAATGCGTTTCAAAAACCGGCCGGTATTTCGCTTTAAAATACGCAACATTGGAATACATCGTCCAACAATATTTTCAAAACCGACTGTTATGTTGCTTTAGAAAATGATTATATACTATTCCTCAGAATGCGCCGTTTACATGAGTTTGACCTTTCACTGTGAAATCTCCTTTTTTGTTTTCTTTCATTTGGGACATCTGTTGTAGCTAAACGTTGCGCGGGATTCTCTGGGGAATAATGAAATTAGCATATATAGCTTGGAACAATCTTCCGAAATTCATTCAAACGGGCCCGAAAGCGTATACGTAACAAAGCATCACATCTACATATATATGGTGGGTCAGAGACATCACATCTGCATATGTATGTCCAAACAAATCTCGTATCTATACTTTGAGTTCGAGTATGAAATACCCAAAATTAGTCGATGGGAGGGGGGTTGAAGGGTAGAAATAATGATTGGGATGAATTAATGGATAAAGAATATTAAAGCGAATATGTAGGCACTCAAAATGAGCAAAAAAAAGCGAAACTAGCGTTTCCAGACCAGAAGTTAATTTAAATAGGCGACTGAAATGTAAATACGAAATTGGAATGCGCTGCATCTTGAATCTTGCTATTTGCCGATTTAAACTGAAATTTATTCAATCAGACCCAAATTTATGCAAGGGGTCCGAATTAGCGTTTACTATGGAAAAGACGAGCTTTGTAATTGATTTTCTTTTAAGTGGGTAATTGTAGACAACTTTTGTTATTGTTTCCTTAATGGGCAACACGCATTCTATTAATACAGCTTAAGTTCAAAAAGGGCCTACATATTCCCTTTAAGAATCTGGGAAGTAAGAACTTTGTTTTGTTGAAGTTTACAGTAATATTTAAAAATGGTATTCATGTTTTTGAGATGACACCATTGCTTTAAATATTTATAGAAATCATTCTGATAAATCTGACCAGTATTGCTGACCATCTCAATGGCCACTCGATCGTCCCCAGTTGAAGGCTTGTTCTTGTCCAAAAAGCCAGTGTCTTCCTAAACACATCTCTTATCGAAGCTTATATAACACTAAATTCGCGCTGTCGCCGCACTAAAAATGGGACCTCGTCAGTACAGGGTAGCGGACGTGTCGCTCGCAGGACAGGAGGATCAAGATTGCGCGAAAAGTTTCGCAAGATTCGATATAAATTACTTGCATTGAATGGTTTTCCTGTTAGGAAACCTAGATCTCGATGCACATCTTGTCCGTCCAAAGTTGTGGCTGTTACACTGAAGTGGCTTATCATTAATTTATTTGAGTTAGTATCTCAATTTTTCCTCTATCTCTCTATCTCTCTCTCTCTCTCTCTCTATCCCTCTCTATCTCTCTCTCTCTCTCTCTCTCTATCTCTCTCTCACCCCCCCCTCGCTCATTAACTGCTCACAATTTGACCTATTCTAGTCATAAAAGAGCACATTAACAAGAATTGACAAGTTATGTGATTTGGCTACCACTTCCTCGACTATTAGTACACTGACTACTTGCTTTCGATTCTTTATATATGAGGGAACATCTCAGTGCCTAAAATCTTGTTTATAAAAATAAATAAATAAATAAATAAATAAATAAAAATAAATAAAAATAAATAAAAAAATAAATAAAAATAAAAATAAAAATAAATAAAAATAAAAATAAATAAAAATAAAAAAATTACTAAAGAGTATAATTGGGATGGCGTATTTTATAGGCAGGTATTCAATATGTATAACCTTATATTGACTGGTGGACGGTCGAACATGGGCACCTCTGAGATCTGAACGTCGAGTATCTCCCTGTATGGGCCACTCATTTCTTCGGGAAATCTGCAAATAAATTTATTATTATTAAAGCATGTAGGTTATGCGCAAAGTTTAACCACAATTTTACCGAAGGTGGCGCACAATTTGGATAACAACAACGTCTTTAAATTAGTGTTAAAAATTAGTGTGTATATATTGTAATAGACGCTGCTAATAAAAAATAACATGAAATCGTAAATATATGTTTATTTTGACGGGCCTGTCCCTTTAATCAACGATCAGTAAAACACAATGATTTTCGAACACTCAATTCTGGATTCAATCACGTTCCTGATTTTGGGTTTTCAGTTTCACCTTTTTAGTAATTGTGAATGAAAGATGGTAACCTAATACCTTTGTGTTGAGGACGTCTTCGTTTCCCATCTGCCAACAAACCAGGAAATTGGTTCCAGAATTGGGGGAAGAGCTATTAGAAGTTCTAAATAGACTATCTTTATTACGGTGCTCATTAAGCCATTAAGGTATTACGTTAGCCTCACGACTGTCAGGAAATTAGGACACTTGTACAGTGGGGAACTGAAATTGGTTAGTTAGACTTATGAACCTAGGAACTGAGATTGATACTCCTAAATCGTTACCTTCTGTAATACTCTAATACCTACGGCATAAGTACACTTTTAAATAAACTCCAAAATGTTCCTCAAAACACTATGATTTGCGTAATATTTTGTGCATTTTTGGTATTTGTTGTGAGTTAGCCGGTTAGCTAGAGCATCGGTTAGCTGTACATATGACTATATGACTGCGCGACTGCAATACTGACTACAACCACCGTTTGACTGCAAAATGCTTATTCATATGTGAAACTTTCTATTTACAACTTGCAAAATTCATATGTGCTGTTTCAGATTAACATTATTGTTTTCAAATGAGCTTCTTAACGTAACCACTTACTTTTTCCATTTCCCTGACAAACTCCACATGAAAAGGCACAATTATCGGTGAAGAATGGTGATATATGTGATGCCCATGCACATCGGTCCTCCTCCTTCCATTTAGTACATGATTTGTAAACGTCTTGACAGGGACCTGTAAAAAAACTAGGACCTCGGGCTACCGACATGGCTAATTGTAAGCTGTTGGATGGCGGATTTTCGACGTTGTCTCTCTCTCTCTCCCACTCTCTCTCTCCTTTTATCGCTCTGTCACTCTCCTCTAATAAGGATTGTTCATTATCGTTGAACTTGCGTATTAATTGTGGATTGCAAGGTGCTCCGCGAAGAAATATGCATGCCTCCGCGAACCTTTTTCTTTCGTCCAGACAGCGCTATTTTCTCGCGTGCTCCATTTGAGCATTATAAGTTTCTCTCATCCTCTCTCCTTTTATCGTCACGTCATATCATACGGCTAGGGGATGATTCCTACATTCCTTTTCTTTCTTTCTATTCTTTCCTCTCAAAGGGTGCAAGTGAGGCTTCTACCCCGTCAATATGTATGGACAATTCCCCCGGGATCGATTGGTCATGTCAAAATGGCAAAAACGCGTCGAAACGCAAAACGGAACTTGAACTCAGGGAGCGCGAATTCCGGGATGGAGCGGCTGATGAAAAATTTAATTATAATACGTCTGAAGTTGATATTGTGCGAAGAGCGGTGGCATTTGAAACTCGTCTGGGTAAAGAATGAGATAATCAGAGCAAGAGCAAGCATGTCCATGCATTTCGAGGATCGCTCTGTATAACGCCTTGTACAATTTGGCAATAGGCAATTAGAAATATATGTAATCATGATGTAAAAGTGCGCTTTTCCGTTGCTAGTACCCTTTAGCATCTAATCCATCTTCGTACGTCAGTTTTCGAGTCGTTTTTGTGAGAGTTGGACTAGAGCTCGTTTTTCATGCAATATTACCGAGCGAAAAGTAAGATTTAAGGTTACAAAATGGACCAGCCTGCCATTGACGACTACGGAGATACGCTAGCGAAATTAGAATAAGAATTAGGCGTAGTACGCAAATACCCTTCATCTTTCCGCTATTTTATACCGTAAGCGAGACTGCTTGGAAATTATAGAAAAAAGGCTCACGTGCACATCCGCGACCCATTAATCCAGAAGGGCATTGGCACCTGAAAATTTTTTGAAGCTTTAAAAACGGATGTGGAACATATGCCGGATAACAGTCATGGATTATATGCAAATTTTTTATATTATGTGGCCTTAAGGCACATTTGACACTAAAGTTGCATGTAGTACAGTATGTTAAAATGTTCAAGATATAATACACTCCTAAAAAATCTAAAATAAACTCTACCGATTGCCAGTTGCCCGATGAAAACAACGGCCAGTTCCGCACGATCGAGGATCGTTTAGATCGCATAAATCCACGACTGCAATAGAAATAATATGCGAGATTGCAGCGGCACCGTTATTGTGCGCAAGATGATTGCGGCGCGCTTAAAGGAAGGCAGTCACTTCAAAATCAACTTTTTTATTCGATTTTTATTAGATGCAAGCAGATTTATAAAACAATATGCAGCCCATAAAAATCCACATAAAATTTAACTCAGGGAGAGAAATCAATGAGAATGAGTTTTGATAAATGACCGACGCCGGTGCATATATGCAATTGCCAGGGGTACTTGGAGAGTGAACAGCCTGCAGTGTTACACCTGGCGCGTGGTTTATCACTGCAGGGTATTTATTATGAAACTCTATACGGGCAATTATAAACTACGGTATATAAGTAAAAGTCATAAACGAGGATTTCTCTCCCTGAGTTCGTTTTGCCGTACTTTAGCGCTGGAATCGTCGTTTTCTTCACATACTTGAACAATTAATGAAAAGCGAATAAAAAATGCGAATTTGTAGTGACTGCGATCCTTTAAAGGTGCGCAACGCTGCCGCTCACTACCAAGTTTTCTCACACTAAGCAGATAGTATCATCATTACTGATAGATACAAATTCACATTATAAAAATCATAGCTTACCAGTTTTTGAAATCGTTTGAGCTTCTGAATGGATTATTAGTGAATTGACAACCAAAAGTAGAAACATAATGATCATTATTTTTTCCCAAGCACAGTACCCGTATGCCGTGAGCGTTTTCTGAAATTAGTGATTAGTTAGGTGATTCTGACGTCCTTAGGCCTAAGCCTGATTAAATTAAAACAAACAAATAGTAGAAGAAAAACACGAACAAATAAAAAAGGTATATAATAAATAAAACTTGTATAGAAAATAATAATACATTGTTATAGCATACAGTAAAGAATGATGTTTTTTAGTACTTGATACTTCGTATGGTAGCCAGGCCGTGTCTATGTATTAAAGGTTATTTTTTTAAAGGATAACAGTCTCAGTTTATTTATTTATTTACTTATTATCCTTTTTCAGTACTGGCAAGACGAGTTCCTTCAATGGGACCCGGCTGCATATGAGGGTTCAAAAGAGATTTTCCTCTCGTCAGCGGACGTGTGGATCCCAGAGTTTTCATTATATTATAGGTGAACATTTTTAATTATTATTTTGATAGATGCTGGCAATGGCTTGGATTCGGTATAGCACGTGATTTTTTAAACCGTTTGTTGGACAACTATGTCCCATGTATTATATGCAAATTTATATACCCAGTTATGTACGTTTCTGTCGCTTGATACACAAAAATATAAGTCTCTGACTCCACTGGTGTGGAATCTATTAGTTCTAGTTCGTCAAGCTCGTGCTTATTAGCTAAAATCGCCTAAAATCGCCAAAGTCTCTTATAGGGTTTCCAAGTATGCCAAAAATTCGGTGTACTACCGTATTTCTGCACGAAACTTGCATATATAATATGAAAAATTAAGAAAATGTTCTCGTGTAGTTCCAAAATGCTGTAAATTTTCACCATACTTGGCTACCTCATTATAAAATGTTGTATTATATATGTTCCTTATTCGTTTTTATTTCCAGCTATGCACACACATACTATTTAATTAATGAATTAAGTAATGATTTAAAGGGATGGGCTCACTACAAAATCACCTTGTTTTTATGCTTTAGTTTGATTGTACAAAGGTAAAATTAAACAAAGAGCATAAAAAAAGTTTCTTGAATTACTCCCTAGGGAAGATATTAGGTAAAAAGGGTGAGTATTGATCTTTCTTCCGATAACGTGAGTAAACAAGATAAACTAGGGAAGCTAAGAGATATGGCTGAAACACACTGTTTTGAGCAAAATAAACTGTAGTTTTCATCGTTTATTTTACTTAAAACAATGAAAAACAGTGTGTTTCAGCCATATCTCTTAGCTTCCCTAGTTTATCTTGTTTACTCACGTTATCGGAAGAAAGATCAATACTCACCCTTTTTACCTAATATCTTCCCTAGGGAGTAATTCAAGAAACTTTTTTTATGCTCTTTGTTTAATTTTACCTTTGTACAATCAAACGAAATCATAAAAACAAGGTGATTTTGTAGTGAGCCCATCCCTTTAACAATTTAGTCACAATTTCAACGATGCAGTGAAATTACGCAGTGACAACGACATTCGGGTAAATTCAACGGGTCATATCAGATATTATATCCCATTCTCAACAGAATCGCTATGCAAATTGGATGTGAAGGTGAGTTAGAGATGTTATTTATTTTACTTGAAATAGACTGTCGGCGATTAACGTACAGCCAACTCTCACGTCGACTTCCGTTGATTACTGTAGAAATTCATGGTTTTCGTTTTGTTTTAAAATATGAAAGTTTGAGCTTCAGAGGAAAATCAATAAACCAATGAGATAATTAGCAAACACTGTTAAACGTAAAAATAACAAAATGACACTTGTTCGAAGTGGATCCAATTAACACTTTGCCATTTGTAGTAGAGAGAAGCAAAGAAAGAAAGAATGACGAAAGAGGGGGAGAAGGGGGAGGAGAAAGAGATAGAGAGAGCTAAAGGAGAGAGAGAAAGAGAGACATGTAATGTTTCTTTGGCAGTGCTTCTTTCTCATTCGGCAATAAAAGTCTTCAGCCAGTTTCGGCAACTGAGAATCTGCGGGAAAACTATAATAATCGCGACATATAACCATGTAAATCCTAAGACAAAACACGTAGGATTTGGGTATAGACAAGTGAAAGATTAGAGAGACGATAGGAATCACGATAGAACATTGACCTAAACTTTTCAAGCATCAATGGCCCGACAAAATGTTCAAGTTGGGAGCTTTGTTTGTTTGTTTGTTTGATTGTACGTTTGGATGATGTGCGCTACGCTCAGGTTGTAGGATTGGTTCAGTAGTTCATGTTCCCATGCACTGAGCCATCTCACATCCTGAGCGCCCCTCTCACAAAGCTGTAAAAAGGCTGCATCTATGGAATGCGTGTGCCGTATCAGCCGTGCGAGTTGGCGGCGCTCAAGGTACTACGAATAAACTAGAAAGAACATGCAGATCTAGAGCAACAAAAAGAGCAACGAAGCGAGGATTTTAGCATATGATCCATACTCTAATTTTTTGTAACTACTTTTGAATCCACGTTTCACGTATGCATAAAATGAAATAAATGTAATAGAAAGTCGCCTCAGGCGGCGTAGCCGGCTGGTACCGTCATAAGGTACATAAGAACATAAGTTTGAAAGGCCACGGTAGACAAAAGAGTTTATGACTTGAACACAAAGTATAGTTATGACGGAAAGAAGCATGCTGGTTACGCAAATGGATCTAATTGACATAAGTTGAGGCATGCATTTATGAAGCACCCATTTATATGAAACTCTTTGTAGTCCTAAGAAACCCAAAGCGATATAACGCCCGTTTCCGAAAAGTATTTTAGCTTGCAAATTAATATGAAATCAAGCAGTAATTAGCATACAATGCATTCGAATACAGCGTTCGGTGCACGCTTCAAAACGGATGTTATACTGCTTTAGGTTAAATAAATTAGTAATAAGGGTTAAATAACCGGAAAAATTGATCTCGGACCAAGAAGTTAGGTGTAACCTCTCATCTCCGTAAATTGTTGCGTGCAAGCTCCACTGAAGCAATTTCTTGCAACCCCCACTCGAATGCTTTCAAGGACAGTTTACTGGACAACAAAACCAGTTCCGAGTGTTTTTTGAGGGAGTAAGGCACAAAAAAAGGAAGCTATTTGACAAATTTGACTTGCCATTTGCATTTAGACCTCCAAAACACTGATTGGAAGGTCGGTGTGCAGATACTTTAAGCGGTATCTAAGCGTTTATGAGTTCAATAGAGCAAGGGGCGCCAAGTCATCATATTTCAATTACAGGCAAAGTTGTGTATCTAACAGAAGGATTTTTTTTCCATCATGGTAAGAGACAAATTATTATATTAGCGATCTCGGGTGAATTTATACAGTGCGTGAAACATCGCTTTTTTCTATTGGTAAATAAATCACATGCTAACCCTGGTCAACTCAAACACTGGCAGATAATGTTTTGTTATATATAATGTTGAAATGTTTAACGCTAAGTTGTAGTTATAGTTAGCTATAATTAAACATTTTAAATATACCCTGGCAAACATAATTGTGATCGTTAGTTATCAATGATATTACTAGAGATAGCCGTATGAAGAAAATGTTGTCGCAGAAAATAAATCAGCTAATTGTGCTCGAGAAGCTGTCTGCCAGTGGCTCCGCTCTCGAAAGAAATCGTGGCGAGAAAAAAAAAGCGATACATGCCGCGATATGTTTGCCATACAAGCGGTTTCACTCGCCCCTTTTTCTCGCTTTTCCTACGAATTTCGATTTTGACCTCTGAGAGTCTAGGACATTGTAGTTGGATTAGTTGACATAGACATAGCGTTGGATCTAAAATGATTAGCTGGAGTTAGTACGAAATGACATTAGCTTACCATCGCTTTTGATGAGAATATACACGGAAACAGCTAGAAACTAGTAAGAAAGCTTGTCATTCTGCAATTAAATTATGTTAGATCATAATGTTGAATAATGACAGCAAACAATATGGTACATCCTTATCGTGGCTTTCAGCTGTTTTAGAAATTAATGAAACCTTGAAAACATACATATTACATCAAAAGTATGATGTTTGAGCTTGTAGAAAGTGAAAGACTGACCTTGTCCTTGTATTGAACAGGACTGTAACGGGGAGGGGACGGGTTGACGAGTTTAAGGTGGACAGCCACATGAAAAAATGTGTGTGTGTTTCTGCTAACTGTAACGTATTCTTTGCCCTGTTGTTTAAAGCGGTATGGAACATGATTTCGGAATCCAATGCACAATGTCAAACAACCGCATTCCCATGTATTATGTGTAATTTCTATACAACTTTAAATTTATGTACTGCTCTAACTGGTGCACTATGCAACTTTTTTTTCTCCTTCACTAGCGATCGCAAAAAACTTACCATTACCCATCACTTTAAATAGATTTGTTGATTTTACTCTTTGTGTCGGAAAAGTTCCTGGTTCGCTGTAAAACTGAAAAGTAAGGGAAGTTGATGGTGGAACTGTGTAAATTTTCATGACTAAACTGTTTAGACAACTAGTTTTGCCGTCGAAGGAAATATAAATGAGATTGAAGAATACATTTTTCTTTGCTTTGAGACACAGAACGAAAACCGAGAAGATTTATAAAATGAAAAGTATTGGAAATTTCATTCCAACTCTACAGCAAGATTTATTTGTATGTATAAAAAAACTGGGCAGTCTCGTATGAATTTTTTGATCATTAGATTATTTGGGTACTAAATATTACTTTTTGATTTTGATTTACTAAGTAGGCAATAAAAAATTTAATTCCCGATTTCCAAATATACTTTTCAGTTTTTCCCGTTCGACATTCAACAATGTACACTTCTCTTCGGTTCCTGGGCCTACTCCAACGATTCAATCAAATACTCGTTGTATTCGAATAACTTATCGCTCATCGACTTTTATGATAATCAGGAGTGGGAATTAGATGTGGTGAGTTAATTGTATTCTTTTATTGTTTCTTTTATAATATGAATACAATATTTGGGGCAGATGTAATAAGTGCCAGAAAGTACGAACAAATGCACATGGGTGGGAAGTTTGCCCTGTAGCCGCGACTGAATTTGACAGAAGTGTGAACTTGTGAGCACTATGTATGCACATATAACATTCGAGTTATCAATCCTCTACGCCCTCTAGGAATTTTGTGGTTGTATAAATTTAAAAAGCCGTAACCTTTTTTTATCAAAAAGAACAAAAGATTTTGGTTAAATCTGTATGCCATTATTGTTGTTTACTGATGCTGCGATTCAACTGCAAGCATACCTCAGTTAAAACTTACTAATATCAGTAAGCTATATTTAATTGCCTGCTAATATGTCACATACATTACTTTCTCCTAAACCTATTCCAGTTTCAGAGTTTTTCCTGGGATGTAAAGGCTAACGCTGGTGAATTGATTTTATAGTTAGACTTTCCTGGTCCTAACTCGTTCCTTTATAGCATAACAAATACGTCTGTGTAGAGAAATATATGTATTAGTACAATGTATTAGCACGACGTGAAACTTTCATGGTGCGCTGCGAAAAAAAAATTTATGCGCCTACCTCTCGCCGCGGCGCACCTCGCCCAAATTTCGCTTGACCGCGGCCAGATTCTCGCGAGTTACTGAGTATCCCTCACTTTCACTAGAAAAATATTTACGCGAGATTCTTGCGAGGGTAAGGCGATGCGGACGCACAACGTTTTATATGTTCCTGGCACACTTTCTTTGTGTTTACCTCTAGTATTCGCCAGGCTGTAGCCGCGCAATATTATTGTGCCAGTTGCTCGCCACGCACCACCCCAGTTTCATCAATGCAGTAGTTGATCGGTTAATGCTACATATAAGGAACGAGTTATAACCTTGCTAGCGCACCATATACCCAAACTAACCCGCTAGTATAGACACCCCTTTGCCGTTTCTTTTAACATTGTGTGTATTTGTACTGTATATTTTCGTTGCTACTGTAAATGTTTTCCATAAAAATATGGTAAATTGGGATAATAATTCATGTAAATTAAAATAGCAAGGATTTCTACGTATAATTCTACGTATATTATTATTTTTAAGCTATTTTTGTACACTAAAGCAAATGAACCTTTGAAAATGGATTTGCATGCCCAAATAAGTGCAACCGTGTAACTTTTTGGTTTGGTTGTTCCTCTTTTAATTTCAACTATTGTTATGCTATTCCGTTATCCCACGT
Source organism: Pelodera strongyloides (assembly GCA_036852015.1). Classification (NCBI taxonomy): domain Eukaryota; kingdom Metazoa; phylum Nematoda; class Chromadorea; order Rhabditida; family Rhabditidae; genus Pelodera; species Pelodera strongyloides. Next base: position 13,261 of record JAANDG010000537.1, read on the forward strand.
ACGTAGGTTAAATACCCAACGATCAAACCTGGTATCTAGATCTGTTCTTTCTTTTTTGATAAATCATTAAATTTTAGTTAAGCAAAAACATGAAAATGTTTTCTTATATTCATTTTTCTTCAGGTGCACAGTAATATCAAATCGGATGGTTTCCTATATGACTACTTGGACCCACCACTCTACTGGGAAATGATCATTATGGAATTAGTGGTTCACAGACAGAGTTTTTACTACGGTAAGGGAAAATCAACTTGTTTTGCGCCGAAATTAGGTCCTATGAATAAGGAAATTTGTGCCTGTACAAGCTGGCCAACACGTTTCTTATCAAATAGTCTGAGAGCTGGAATTAGATTACTTTATTTTAGTCTTCAATCTGGTCATTCCGAGTACAATTATCACTTTGGTAGCTGTTATTGGATTCCATACGCCTTCGACATCTGGGCGAATGAGGTATAGCTCTACTACGTAGAGTAGACTACTACGTAGAGTAAAAGTTTTCACTGTAAAAATCATGATTGAACTAGGATCAGGGATCTCTTTACTCTAATGATTTCTGAAATGCCACAACGCCCTGAGGAACGAAACGATCTAATAAATTAAAGAACATCATGAAATAGGTTTGTAAAATCAAGCTACACTAATATATAAGTCCCACAAATAGTGTTGGCTAATTACTTACAATTTATTAGCCAATAAACTAAATAGTCGCTGATAGTATGCGTATTTTCAGGGATGCCAAGTTCCGTCTGGGTATAATGACACTCATGTCAATGTCCGTTATTTTGTTGGCAATTGTGGAAGATATGCCTAAATTTTCAATGAACAGCAGTAGAAAGGGAAGGGGATCTTTCTCCGGAATACCACTTATTGGTTAGTTTGCTTTTACAGTCACTGTGCTTTGTTTATTTACTGTCTTTTTTTTTTCATCTCCGCGCATCTATAGCGCCCCAGTCGCGCAACGGGGTTAGCCGCCCCTGTGTGGCACACACTATTTGTTTGTCAAGCGATCGCGCGAAACAAAGCTCCACCTTTTTAATTTATATTCCCTTTCAGGACTGTACTATTTCATTCTCCTCGCAATAATTGGCCTCTCCACTGTGACCACTTCAATGTTTGTGTTTTTGGAACGGGAAATCCGTCATAAACATGTGATTCCTTGGTACTTGAAATGGTTGTCTTTTGACATTAGCAGGAAGGCATTGAGAAGGTGAGATATTACTTTATATCGAAGCTGACCAATTGGTTCGTGGGTTGCGTTAGTAGCGAGCAAACGATTTTAATTTTAATCGCCACACTTATGGCGCACATATGGCGCTCTTGTGACGTTCCGAAATACGAAATGCGCGCCCTAGATTTGGGGTATTTTGATTAGATAATCAGACTCTTTTATGGAAAAGAACCTCTTCCATTTGCAGATCTTTTGCTGGATGCCAACGAACAACAAGTGGAGAACCGCCCAGTGTATGTATTTATTTACAAATGTGTTCTTGGTCAAATCTAAATTAGGCGCTTACTGCTGCATGTGCTCCTCTTATGTTCGCCGTTCCTAATTTGGCTTTTCTTTTAATAAACACATATTTTTGTTAATAAATTATGGCTTATAAATTAATTTAAGACCGCCATTCCTTTGCTACCGAATGGCCACGTGAGTGCTGGAATCTCTTCAAAAGCCCGTGGTGTAGCCTCATCTCTAGTCAGTCTCTTACCAAAGCACAGTCAAGCTGACAGCACACCAAGCCATCCGCTGCACAGCACTCCTAATAACGTTAGTTTTTCAATTAATTGTTGTTTTCAATTATTTGTTTTTCACTACACTTATATTCAGAGGTAAAAGCACACATATGTGTTACGACCAATGTTCTGAAGAATAAATGATAATTTTGAGATAATTATTTCGCAAACTCTTTGAGTTGCGTACTTTTTTCGTGAGCTTGGTCCTCAAGGCGTCTTCCAGAAACCCAATCTCGGTTAGGTTGACCGTGTATTATAAGAGTCCTTGTACCCTCAATATCTTGAAAAGTTCCCCATTCAGTACCAAGAAGTCAACCCTTCTCCTCGGCAAGAGATCCGCCGACGGTTGAGCATTAGCCAGTACGACAACATGGTACTGTACCAGTATTTCGATCAGGGACTGGAAGATCTCATACAGTATATTGGAAGGATCGAGAAGAATGTCCATACTATTCGGTAAGCAGCACATAAATACTTGAGTTCCTACGTGTGTAAAAGAAATTTTGTTTGAAAGAAGAGGGGGGCGCTCTGCTGGAACCCAAACTAACCCAAACAAATCGTAATATATTACATTTCCTAATGACACCCGTTCGGTAGTAAATAAACATACTGAAACTGTAATTGGTAACCACTTGTTGACACTGAATTCGGAAGAAAATCTTAGGGCTGACCGTTTGATGTATTTAATAAATAAATACATGAGTGTTATGCTTATGGTTCGGCTTGGGCCTCGGCAAAGATGTCAGTTTCTGTAATAGCTGTTGGATGAAACGGACGTCAATATTTCAGTGCTGAAATGCAAGAATTGATTCCAAAAGACGATGCAAATAGTAAATGGCAGAGAGTGATCAGACGACTAGAGATCATGTCTCTCGTCTTCTACGTCTCTGTTCTTTTCATCACGATGTTCCTATTCTTCGACCACGATTGGTGGGTTTCTGATAATTTTGTATTTTTTTAGAAATCATTTCTAAAATATGTTATGCTTCAAGAAAGTGACACTTTATTCAAGGATGGTTCAGTCCGTCCAGTACAGTATATTTACTGTTTCCCGATCCTTACGATGACTGACCTAGTTTGCTTTTCACCCGCTTTTATGTGTATTTTAGGTACTGTGCGGTGGGACACAATCCCTGTGGAGCTGTCAATCTGAAATGTCCATGGATGGCCGTGAACCCTGACCATCCACAGTGTCATCACAATACATACAATTAGATGTTCTCAATATTATATGTAAAATGAATGTTCTACATATGTCCCAAGATATTCGTGACGGTAAAGCAGTAGTTAAAGTGTGGATCAGTTCCCGAATGCGCTGAGTTCGATCCCTGCTCCTCCAATACTAATTTGTTTACCATGTTTTAATTTAAAGGTTTACAATTAGAAAAAATAGAAGAAAGAACTCCTCTACTCTCAAGGGTGGTTCAGTACAGCGTTCGATGAAGCCAACTAATTGTGTTCCACGATAGACCATGCCATTTTAGATCGATCTCACAACTTATGATTTCCGTATCGCCTTTTTTTATAGTTTTCACTCATTAGTTCGCTGAAATCCTGAACAGAATCGTAGTGACCTTTTCTAAAAAAAACACTCATTGCACTTTCTAATGTGTATTTCTGCCATTCCTTTTGCTTCGCTGATATTATTTTAGTTGATATTAGTCTAAAAACTATATATGTAGAATGACACATAATTATATTGCTATTGTTCTTTATTTTTATAGTTTCACATCGCATTGTGTAAAATAATTTCCATCAGGACTTTGAACTGCTTTCCAAATTTTATTAGCTGCTTATTTGCTTTGGTTCCAATGTGATACTCGTCTTTCGCAGCTTAATTTTCCTTATTTTTTACTTTTTCAATATTTTTCAATATTTTATCCTAATGATGGTTTCTGCTTTTTATTTTCATCAATCGATTTAAAACGGGTATGCAGATCTCTAGATATTTTTTATATTAACGTCGATAAAATATATTTATAAATACCTTTTTCTACGAACTATTTAGTTTCAAAACAACTTTAAATTTAGAGAAGATTTAACGTTCTTGAATGTTGGTTTAGCCTTGATTTATTGATTATGAAAACATAAAGAAATATATTTGCACTTTGCTCAAATGATAAACTTGAAAGTACAGTTTGAATATTTTAATTTTATTGGGGTAATGATAATAAATAGTTTGCCTTTTTCACGAAAACTTTTACATAACTTTGCTCATGTAGCTGTAGGTGAAAACTCCCTTGGTACGGTAAAGTCATATGTTAACCGGAGACGGTGTGCATTTTCTAGCCCAAGCATCAAACCATATAAGTAAGTAACATCAGGTTCTGCGATCTTACCACCACTTGAAAGGAATAATAAACCTATACTACATAAGAACATAAGTATCTGTCATGCCATCTGTCTTTCTTCAATGCGGGAATCCCTATCAAAAACACAGAGGAAATCAAATAAAGAAACGCGTGCGCAAGAAATCTGGCGATGGCGTCTTAGGAATGAAAAAGAAAAGAAACGATGAAAGAGGAGGAAGAATCACAAGAAAGAGGACTTTCAGGACATTCACACCTTGACTTTATCATTTTATTCCGTCCACCTCTCACTTTGTCGCCAAAATCGTTCGTACGATCAACCACAACAAAGTGTTTTTACAAAAGATTATCCTACCCCATGCCCAGACAAGAGCTTTCTTGAATATTTTTGTGAATAAACATCTGTCCGATAACGCCGACTGCTTTACTGAAAGCCGAGCACGGAAAGCTTTTGCTTGCTCTTTTTTATTCATAGTACACGCCCCATTTCTACCAAAATAGCGACATCTCGATCTCATCTTAGTTTTATTATGGGCATCGAATAAAAGAAATTCTTGAAATGCTTCCTCCTTCTTAATTGCGTAATTCCATAATCTAATTTTCGCAGTATGCAATAAAAATTTGCGCGGTAATACTTCCGTATTTCTTTTACTTAGAACAATCTAGCATGTAGGCTGGGTAAGCTGCATTGGACGCTTTTAACATTTTGACATATTTTTCAAGAGAAAAATCCATAAATCTAGCCATGAACTGATTATGTGCCTGATTTTGATCAATGGGGGCTTGCACAGGTGTTTCTGCAGTGGGCAATTGTGGGGTGTCTGCAATTGGTACAACAGTGACAGGCAATTGGGGGGAGGCAATTAATGGCGGAGTGTCCGCACGTGAACATTGGGGGCGATGGTTATATTCCTTTTTTTTTTGAAAAGAGAGGCATATAAGTATAAGTACCCTTGAGCTCTTGAAAAAATGTTGCATTTTCAGTGTTCGTATCTCTGTTATCGTTGGACGCTCTTTTGTGGCATTGCTGTATTGCTCTCCCTCCTTCTCACTTAATTCAATTTTTTTGCTCTCTAACATGGGTTTCGATCTTTTTGGCAGGGGTTTTCTATCCATTTTTTGTTAGTAATACTTGTTTAGTATTACCACTTTTTGTTGTTTATTTATCTCCAGTTCTTCTTTTTTTGATTACTCGCAACAGGTAGATTTCATCTCGGATGAGTGCCCCCCAAATACGGCCCATCCCCTTGGGGCCAGGACTCTCAACCTATCTAAAATGCTAAACTTCTAAATAAGCACGAGAACTAGGATTTAGTACCGGCGTGTTTTTTCACCCAGTATAAGACAATTGTTGCGATATATATGAATATTTTCTTTCTTTTTTCCATTATTATTCACACATAGTAGCCGAGCAGTGGGAAAGAATCCGGTTAAATTAATAAAGTTGCAACAAGTTTGGTAGTGCAGATGAAATAATAACAAAATTATATTCTTTTTTTCGTTGTTTTTAGGTTTCCTAGAAAAAACCGCAACCACCATTATTTCCGGGTGTTGTTATGTTTTCGTCGGAGTTATCCATAATGCATAAGACTCTCGCATTGAATTCACCTTGCAAAAGTTTCGGCTTCTTCTCTCGTCCATAGTTATTCTTTTTTATTTTATTCTCATTTGAATATTTTGATCAACTTATTTTCATCTCTTGAGCTCTTGGGTAAGGCCTTGGGAAGATTCTCTCGGCTTCTAGCGGAGGATTGTATTTTTTGTGTATTCCCCAACTCTCAATTTAACCATTTAACTTAGAATCCGTCTCACTTTGTTCTTTAAATTTTTGTCTGTAAACTAGTTCTAGAAAACTAAACCAAATATTCCGTCACTGAGCCCAGTTGTATTAACTTGACATGACTCTTTTCTAAAGCACACCCTCATTGTTCTCAATATTTACTTCATAGCTAGACGACAATATATTCACTGCGGCAGAATACAAAATTATGTTTGTTCGCCGAAAGTTTTGTTTCAAGTCATGAAACTTGGAATCTTTATTAATTCGTATCAGATACGTACTTCATCCTTAGTTCTCAGACTTATTTGTTCAAAGGGAAGTTGTTGTTTTTTTGCTGTTTTGTATTACTGTTATTTTTTTTCTGCTGATGAGTCGAACTAAAATACTGCAATTTGAGTGGAACGGAAGCTTACTTACATTTATTGTTTCCACTAGGCGAGTGTATTGACTACTGGTAATTATTAAATTAGCGTAACTTTGAGTTAGTGACGTAATACTGTAGTGTAGGTCCTTACTCTTGATATCGGCACACCTATTTCAAACCTTTTGAGCCAGGCGGGAAATTATTTATTCCATTGTCGGTCCATAAAAATGAATCTTATACCCCTTGTCCTAGAATGAGCGATTACAGAAAGCTGACAAATTTTTCATTTATTTCGGAAGTGTTTTGCCTGAGTGTCGGGGAGTCGGGGATATATTCACATAGTCTTGGTCTTTTTTTGGTTAGTACTAGTTCTCGAAATATTGTGAAAGATCATGACTTTTTGAGGCTTGAAATTATTCAGCCAAACTTTCAAAAATCCGTCCAAATACATCAAAAGCCCATTTTTAGCTATCTAGATTGGCTGTTCACCGTCCATTATATTACCCAAGTTTCATGCGTCGAAAAGCAAAATTTGTGGATCATTTAGCTAAATCGTGTCTATAACATACAAGTATTGTGCTGTAATATCTCTAACTCAAATATGTATAGCTAGGCACGTAGCCCTAAGCCCTAACCGCTCAGCAATAACATATAATTTCGATGTGAAAAACTTCCGTTCAGGGTGTCGGTTCGCAACAACCTTAGGTCATTATGCAAATAAGTAACCGCTGGCTAGTCTGAGTTTCGATACTTTATTCAGTGAAGCTAGCTATGGGGCACACTTTGTATTCTTGGAAATTTTGAAACTTTGTAACTGCGTGGGAAATTGGTTCATTTCTGTGTGTATTTGTTCATGATTATGTGTGTTATACTATATACATTATGGAGCTTAATCTGAGAATGCAGCATATGCTTCTTAAAACCCGTGCAGCGCATGCTTTCATTATGAAGCTTGAGAATCCATGCTTAGTAAGTTTAAATGCGTAGTAATCACTTCGCAAAGACTAATAAACACGTTAACATTCCTTTGGTCGTTAGCGTGCTTGCGCATTATAAGAAACTTTGCTCTAAATACTGGGAAGCGATTCAAGATACATATCACATATGCACATCTATTCACTAATTGTTGACAAAAACGCGAATAATCAATTTGTTAAAAACTATGAAGCTCCAAAGAGAACATTTGATAGAGAATTTAGTCTATTTAGTTGTCATTATTTGTGACTATTTTTTTGAAACTATGTCAAATTTCCGCACCAATACTATGCCTATGCAGTGAGTGTGAAAAATGTTATCTTGCACCCTATTTTATACTGTAAAATATTGTATTCCAATACTGCTTACACATTACACGATTCGCCTACTAATTAGAAAGTAATATTTTTGCAGTGACCTCTGGATTATTTGTACAAAATATATGTTATTAAATGTCTTGCACGAGTTATTGTTTTGCTGAATATCTCTGTGCTTTTGTACCGTATAGACATACAAACATAGTACTTCAATTTAAATTATAGTTCGAAGCTTGAAAAGCAATAAATCCATCGTCACGCTAATGACTTTCCGTAAAAGAAAAGAGAAAAAAGAAAACTTTGCATTAATTTAGTCCTTTTAGATGGGTTTGGCTGCGAGGGTATGGTGAAGTTAAATTATTTTTAATCGAACAAATAAATATTGCAATTATTATTACATTCATTCATTTTACAAATTAAACTTTGTACTAATCAACTCCCACCTTTTCACTCAAACTCAACTTCTTTTGTGTAAGAAATCCTTCTGGTTTACTTCCTTCTCTTCTTATTGTTAGGGAAAATAAAGACAAAGTTATTTATATCTATGTAGTAAACGGTAGATAATAATTTTACTAAGTGGTTTCGCAAGCCCTGTAACCGTAATATTCTCGTTCATTGTACTTCCGCTCACCCTAGCAGTGTTAAAAAACATGTCGTGAACAATACCGTTAATACAGCTGTTAACGTCTCATCACCTGAATTTGCTAGGGAATCGAAGGATTTTGCGGAAAAAGTGTATGCCCAAAATGGGTACACGTCTAGTACGCGAAATGCTTCGTTTCATACAAATCCACCGAATAGGTCATCCGCCCCCTCTAAGTTCTCTGGCACTATACTTCCTGTCCCGTTTATCAACGACAAGGTCTCAAACCTTGTTAAATCCACGGTACGTAGGTTTCCCGATCTAAGAAACACCGTGGTTGAGAAATCCGCGCCAAGTCTTAGAGACTTGTTGATTAGGAATAGGTTGTACGACAAAGTCTGTCCTGCCAGAGGCAGGCCTTGTCCAAATTTGTCCTGACGCTAATATTGGTGACTGCCAAGCGCGTATGGTGGTCTAGTCTATAGGATTAGGTGCAACCGGTGTGGAGAATTTTACATAGGACAGACGACAGACTAGTCAACCGCTTAGGGAGCGGGTTCTCCAACAAAAGGCTCAGGGTAAGCTGTTAGATTGTCATTACAAAGATTCTCATCCGCCTGAACCGTTGTCAATTACTGTAGCAATTGCATACCGTGAACCCAATTACCGTAGATTGCTTATTAGTGAGGCTTAGTGAGGCAGTCGCCATCCGAGAGGAGAGCCCTGCACTTAATCGCAAATATGAATTGTGTACAAACTCTGGTGCTAAACAAATTTATCTTAACCCAATCACTATCTCCAATAACCTTTCATAGTCTTTTTTCTCTCTCACATCTTGTTTCCCATTGGCAACTCTCTCCCCTTCCCTGCTCTCTCGTTCTCTATCCGCACTTTCCCGTACGTACTCTCACTCATTCAAATTTCCTTATGCCACTCACCACTATCACTTACACCCGGTTATTTTTACTTTGTCAATATTTTACATTTTGTCTCACACCACTGTACCCTCGCACTTGTCTTTTCTTTTCTTTTCTTTTCTTTTCTTTTCTTTCTTTATGAATAATGTGATCGTGTTGTATGTTATGTTTGATGTGTCTAGGATAACTCTGTGATTATGTGATGTTCTGTAGGTAATGTTCTGAAGATGGCCTACGGCCGAAACGTTGACGAATAAAACACATATAATATCCCTTGTGTTGTCAATTCTGGTTGGGATTTATGCTCGAAACACCTGAACAAGAAAATATATCAAAGTGCATTGTTCATAAACTTCTATAACTCCTTTTTTCTAACAATAAACCTTACGCTTTCATAAGTCCCTAACAACTGAAACACAGAGTTTGCCAGATTAATTGCATTTTGCATGAAAAACATGGATTAATATTAAATCCTATTGTTTTCCGTGTAGATATTTCTATAAAGATCTGAGCAACAGACAAATATCAAATCCCAAATTCATCCGGTTTTAATTGGAATATTTTTGATTGAAATATTTACTCTTTTTTGAGCACCCGACACTATGAATTTCGCCCGAGGCACCGCAAACGAAAAAAAAAAGAAAACCAAGCGTAGAAACTAGTACTAGTTTCGTTTAATAACAAACTTGAAAGGACATTGAGCACATTAACAGGAATTTAAAATAATGATTTTTCAGTATTTGTGCAGTACTTTGATTTCCTGCACACATTATGGAACACAAAAGTTGTGCAGCATATGATTCTTAAAATAAGTGTTTTCTAATGTTCTAATTGTGTCTTTCATCTTTCTGATTTAAATTATGTTTTCCATGCATATTGTCCGTGTGTTTGATTATGCCTCTCGTACTGCATTTATTTTGGTGTATAGATCTGAATAAACATATTCACATTGCATATCTTCTACTTACCGCCTGTTTATGTTGCAATCTTATAATTTGATATAATACTATTAATATTTCTAGTGGTATTGATTAGTTTATCTTATGTCCCACTTTCAGTCTCCCATGGATCGACAGTCCTCCAGATAGTGTTTCGGGATGCAATATGGCCGGTGTCTACTTACCCCTCACCAACATCCTACTCATGGCCAATCAGTTATCGGTGAACCTGACAATGCAAGGTTGGTTTTCGTTTTCTTGATTTTTTTTTTAATATTTTAATATCTAAATGTTTATTGGTTTCTTTGAAAAGGGGTACGTATCCATCACGAGGAAAGAATACAGCGAAAAAAAAACTATGAAATAACATAAAACAAAACCACACGAAATAAATGACTTACGACGTCTGAAACGACTGCCTCGAAGTGTGTAAGTGACTGAACGGATACAGTGCAGTGTACAGTCTTTTATTCAATACAACGAATACTACCCAAAATTATTCCTCGGTTTGTTGATTGGTACTTACTTTTTTGAATAATATCATGTCAAAAAGGAATGAAACCGGGACACTGCTCGGCAAAAATTCCGCTTAATTAACATAACTGCGACTATGTATGTCAGAATGTAACCACTTTTTTATTTTATTGCGAGTGTATGGATAATCAGGATGTAGGATATTCATGCTTGAAAGCTTCAGTTTGGTCAACTTTTTATTCATGCCGGCCAGACTAGCAGGACGTGCTCTCCTCTTTTTTATCGTCTGGTACAGGGTACAGGGTCTGGCTGCCCTCAACTCACTGTACATTTACGGCGCAGTGACCAAATCTACATACTGTCGGTAACGCTGTGCTTCAACGGATCTATTCTCTATTCGGAGCCATGGTTTCTCTATTTCACAGTCATCACGTACTGACAAATGGACCAAGTTTCTCATCTACACACTAAAATTCCAAAGGACGACCTGAACACGCAAGACCTCGAGAAATGAACATTTCCAGATTTTTCGTATATTCCGTTATTTCACTGCACATTAGCCGTGTCGTTCTGTTCTGCAGTTAAATATGTGGAAATGCGAGAAAAGGAGGAAATTGTGAGCGAAATGGAGTGAATCAGACATCCGACATCGTTCTTGTTGCCGTGGACCTCCCAGAAGTCCCAGGAGACGAGCCCATCATGTCCTATCATCCTCGGTCAATGTACCACTTTGATGCCAGAGAGAGAGAGAGAGAGAGAGATTGAGAGAGAGAGAAACAGCTAGAGATGGATTTATAGAGAGAAGTAATGGCCAGATCTGCAGAGATATAGAAAAGCCGAGAAGTTAGATTCAGAATAACAATGCTCATTTCGAAGAGATGCACGACGAAAAGCTTGAGAGAGTCTGAATATAAATTGACCATCTCCAGAAAAGCAATGTATCCCCAGAGATATAGTCACTGTTAAGAGTGCAAAAGGACAGCGAACACATGTTCCTTTATTTTTATTCTTGTTTTATGCCTAGCGGTACTATCTACAAGTTTCTCATTTCTCTCTCTCTCTTTCTCTCTCTACTGCCGCTCCTAATAGTGATAGAATAATTTAAGCCAGTTAATTCGCGGATCTACACACGAATCAATGATTACTCGCTGATTTCTTCAATAGTTGACAACGACTTTCGGCAACATACTGTTAATGTGTTAATAGCTTTAATGTGCTTATTTTATCTGGGGTATTTTTTGTGTTTTCCCAAATTCCGAAGTCCCCTTACCTTACACTAACTCTCTGTAATCCAAACGACAAACGAAAATACTTTGAAACTGATCTCAAATTTCAACAAACGCCCGCTCTCTCTCTCTCTCTCTCTCTTCGAAGTGAGCTTTTTTGAACTAGACTGCTTGATTAATTATTTTAGTAGATTCAAATTCTGTTTCTAAATAGAAGGGATTATTTTGATGTAGGTCTTTTGTTTTTAAAATTAGATCTAGGTTTGCAGGCTAGGACCCAATTTATCCTGATTAGGCCTTTTTGTACAGTTTAGAGCCTATTGTTATAAATAGGCTTTGGCTAGGCTTTCTCATTTCTACAAACTAGATTTGACATTTTTGAAAGCTTTGCAAGCTTTGAAAGTCGCCCCAGTTCTTCATATACTCACCACGTCAGCAGGAGTATCTTAGCATATAGCCGACTAATGTATAATAACAATAGCATATCAAAAAAAAACATGGCAATCACTCGTTGAAAACGTACGAATCAAGTAAAATTTCTCTCAACCTTCTTTGGGTTTCATTTCGTCTTTTTTTAGTTCTTTTCTCTCTTTCGTGTATCTTATTCCGATGCCCTTTTCGTATTATTATCGCTATATCCAATCTTGGTCCTTGGTGGAAAGAGAGCAAGTGATTAATACAAATAACTACACAAAGAGAGAAGATATGGATTCCCTAGTTGCAGTGGTGCCAAAGAGGGCTAGGGCATTAGTGTTAGGAAGATAAACTGTCTTAGTTTTAGTACATGGACATTCTCGCAATTTCGAATCACTATGCGCTCTTTAGAAGTTTGTTCCGAAGTAATGAAAAAATTGTATGCTGTTAGCACTAATAATAACAGTCATAATAATAGACAGGAACGTAGGGTGCGAAATTATGCTTTCACGAAACTCTATGTAATAAGATAAGATCTTAATTTCGAGTTTTTATTTATACAATATGAGTTCATTGTCAAACAATAAATATGCGTATAAAAAGTTCCAGATTCACAAGTTTTCCTCCTTTCTTCGTCAGCGATTCAGTTTTTTTCCAAAAAAAAATTAAATTTGCATCCGTTTGTCGGCCATGTAAAAAGTGCCTCTTTTCTGCAGGTGATGTCCCTTTCTATACATAAAGCTTTTTTGTTTGCTATTTTCAAAGTGATTAAACATGCACATATTGCCTACCACTGACGTTTGTATTCTTTTTCTTTTCATGTGCGATCAAATATTTTCACTTCCTTGAGCTGGAAATTCCTAGACTAACTACCAGCACAAAATGATAACCTTTTAACAATTTAGCGCTTTACCGGAGCGCCTCACAGCTAAGATTTTCACGTATATTTTTGAATTCCCACCTGGTATGATAACCTTTCCAAATAGAGTCTGGAAATTCTCCTTGTGTAATTAGTTTCCGCCCGTTTGACTTTTCTTTTGTCGAGCAGTCGAGCACCTTTTAGAATAGAGGTCGGCTTTTTTTCTTGCCGATGGCTAACTCAAAAAGAGAAAAAATTCCTCCGATTATTATGATTTTGGTAAGCTTTTGACCCTTCCGACAATGTAAAAACTCATATTCGGGACTTGACCTGGATTATTGGGGAATTTATGATCTTTTCGTCACCTTATGATGGCATATAAGCTACATAATAAACCATTGAAAGCATTGAATGTTCTCACGATACTGTAAAAGGAAATATCTTAAACACAGACCGTTCAACCAGTTCCAGGGCTATACTATTCAGCGTTTTTTTTAAGTGAGGGACTTCACATATTATTTTCTTCGACTTACGCCCAACGACACTTGTTTCTTGATCGCGGTTGTATTTCGTGAATGTGATTTTTCAGGATTCGGATTTTTGTCCACAAATTCTTACCTGATCCAGTAGCGCAGTAGCCTCCTCTTGACATCCTGTAAAAAAGTGCATTTGCGTGTCATCCAATTTTTCCACCTACTTATTTGTTGACATACTTGAGTTCGACTTGAAGGATCCAATATCCACTTGTGACCCCTTTCCACTTATAGACCTGAAGCCTAAAAGGTGCCAACTTGTCTTCGTGGGTCCGAGTAATTTGCTCGATCCAAAAACGAAGTTTTTTCACTGCGCCACTCCAAACAAACCCAAACAAAACCCGCTTTCAAGTAGGCATAGACTGCTTTTGGAGTTTACATATGGAAATATTTTGAAATACATGTATATCTAGAAACTAAGCTTACATTTTTACGGCTATTTCGCTATGTTTGGCAGTTTGGCTATGCTCCTGAAAAACAGGCGCAGTTTTCTTGTTGGGTGCTCCTGCGTAGCTCCTGTCTAGGCTGACCCCCCTCGCTCTACTTAGAATTTCCCTATTTAGAAACTCCATGATATTACTTGAATATCTCAAAGAATAATCGAGCTTCGGCTTAGAATTTGGTAAATGAGAAAGCCTTTTCGCACATTTCTTATTCCATTCTTGACTCCATTTATATGATAAGCACAAAAGGGCATTATGGGTCATGGGGGCACACGGAGAAAGAGAGAGAGGGAGAGAGAGGGAGGGGGGAGAGAGAGAGGGGGGGAGAGGGGAGAGAGAGAGAGAGATACATTAGCTACGGGATCTTCTTTCATTACTCCCTATAAAGTACGAAAAAGAGCGTAAGATTTCATACCATAGTCTGTCCAAGATCATGCAATTTTTGATTGTCGATGGAGGAAAGCATTAGCAAAAGACTCATTATTAAAGTTATCTTTTAGTCTCCATCTGAGCTGCTGGTGAATAAATAGTAAAGCGCAAAGAGCATCAGGATCAGAGGACTTGAGCAGGACTGTAATTTAAAGCGTAACCACAAACAACTAACTGTATCCGATTTATGCAGATCCTACAGCATAGCGCTAATGACGAAGCCATGTCGTAACCGTGTAGATGTAGTTTGTTTTCTCCATACCGGATTTAAGACCTAAGTCCACCCCAGTTAATGGCCCTTCTGTCGACCGCTCGCGTTAATTGAGTCAGTGACGACCGGGTGGTCCAATATGAATCCTGAAGTTTCCGGCAAAGTGCCGATTTGGCAGATTGTCGGACCGGAAACCGCAAATTAGCGGCCCAATCACGATTTTGCAAACTTGTTGCTCTAAAGTGATCAACAACTTGGGTTTGCTTACTTTTCACGGATTTCCAACGGTCTTATTATTTCCATACCGAGGTAATTTAAATTATAACTGTAATTGCTTGAAAATGGCACAATATCATTTTATTATGCTCAATGCAGATTTTTTTTTAGTTCAGCAGTAGCCTAGTTCCTGCGCTAAAGTTAGAATCGACCATATGCTGATGATGAGTTGGCACCCCAAGTTGGTTCGGATTTCGGAAATATTTATAAAAAAAGTTATTAGTCTTTCCAATTATCCGGCATATGTCCAGGCCTATTTCCCCTATTTTCGTAATAAACTAACAAAAAAGGTTCGCGCTCATTTGGCACCCGTTCAAATTCGCCCTCACTCTCAGGGGCCAATATCAACACTGAATTAGTGGGTTCCTCTGGTCCCCGGGACTTTATCGCCTAATTAAAGTCTGCTTTAACATGTCCCCGTTTAAGTTAAATATGTCAGATTAGTAGCAAGCTTCCCAAAAAAAACATGAGACGTAAGTAAATTTTCTTTTCTGTTCATCTTAGTTCTCATGGTCAGTAGTCGAGAAAAATGGTTGTTCTTTTGACTTATGGACCGTAAGTTGGTAGGTTCTCGCAACAAACTTCACTGCTCCGCTCATGGCTAGTCTTTAAAATTCACTTCCTAAAACTCTAGGTCTAGGACCTCGATAACCTCGAGCAGTTCCACTTTTTAGAGAAACGGTTTAACCGGGTCCAGTGTTGGTTTAGAACAGCTGAATTAAGTTTTATTGAACCATTCACTATTGATATGCATATGTGTCTATTTACATCTAAAGTTATTCACCATTTATTAGTATTAGTATCATAATATTCTTATTCATGTACTAGAAAGTCCTTCGGTCTGTCGTAATCTATCAACTCAAACCTCTCAGGGGAAAAGGAAATATTGTCCAGGTGGGCCTCATAAAAGACCTCAATAAAAGGGTGTTTTTGTCGAAAACGTTTTTCCTCGAATTACACACAACACACCGCATACTTACCCCACTACTTGTTGAGCCTTTATTTGTTTGCTTTAAACCCTTCCGGTGTTTATTTTACCTTTTATGATCTGAGAATCACTTGCAGACGGTAATTAAAGCGAAATGACACGTAGTTTTGAAACCATGCTGAAAAACTTGATTTCGAGGGATTAGATTCAAGTAGTGTTCTATTGTGCGCCGGGGTTTCACGAAATAACACATACAGAACTAAAAGAATAGCACATGGGATTCCATTCGTTTCAAACCCACGAAGCAAGTTTCTAATTCTGGTACGAAGTTTTTTACCCAGAAAAAAACCTGTCTCTGAAATATGTAATGCCAAAACCTCATGACCGTTACTTACGTACAACTATAATCCTATTTTCTATGTTATTTTTGCACACTCCTGAGATTCAATATCCTTTGTTCTATATCGCATGACAAAGGGATATTATTGTAGTTCTTTTGAAAACTTATTTCCGACAGAAATGGAACTTCGAAAAAGCGCTATTTGTGTAGCGGATACGGGGGTACGCACAATTACTCTTTTCTAATAAATACGTTTTTCCGGTTAGAGATTATTTCTATTTTAGTAAAATTTAATAAGAAAAGTAGAAATTGCTTTATAAACAGTTGTACTTTGTAATCCACAATATAAATGAAATGCGACGTGGTTTCTTATTGCACTCAATTATATTCTGCAGCTTCTTTATGAGGTTTCTAATTTTTTATTGCACGAAATAAGATTCTCGGTATGCGCAGTTTTTAAACTTATATTACTCCTTCACTCTATGTTCACCCTCCCTTTGATGTAATTCTATAGAGCTCAAAACACAAAGAGACTCACTTTTCAATATCTAGATTATCTGTACTACGGTAGAACGGAAATATGTAATCCAGTTTTCTCATTGATTTTTAATTCCATTATTTTTTATCATGCATTGGCAAGGGCCCAATGTTCAGTCTGTTATTATTTGTTTATTGTATGCTTCCTTAGCTTACCGGAGAAAAACTAAGATACTACTGCTTCAGGGATGACACCACCAACTTGCTAAATGCTGCGAAATGTTCCGTAGCTTATTCCTTCTACTCTATCTGCACTTCGCTCTGGCACATAATATGGGCGCTGTGCCTGAGGCCAGTGATAACGTCACGACGGAACAAGAATCAAACTACGAAATGGAGTACAGTGAGACTACAAACTACGAGAAACGGATGATGTCATCAGTAAATGTAAAACATCATAAGCGACGTCGACACATGAAGGGTAATCTGAAAGAAGAGGTGGAAGAAGATCAGAGAACAGAATTTGTGAGAACCCAGTGGAGCGAGGCAACTTACAAGAAAGTCAGAACATACAGTGAGTTTCTTATAGTTTGTCGATCACATGTATACATTACCCTAATCTCTGTTACGGTAATTTTTGTCCTACCCCTGGATACTGTAGTAAGTAAAAATGAAATGGGTTGTGCAGTAAATTCTTCCTATAAGAATGGCTTTAATTTCTTGAAACTTAACGTCTTTCTTGAAGAACTTCCACCACTAATTTAATTGTTAGTAATAAGGAATAAAGCATATACTTATGACCTTATGATGATAAATCTATCGCAATTTGATCATCATTATTATATAGTCATTTCGGATGACCATAAATCATAACTGTCACAGCACATTTCTTTGAAGTACTATGTGAATGCCAATATCCATCGTTATTGTTCTTATCCAGCTGTCAATGCATATAACGTAAAGTGTGCAAATCTTTGTCCTTTCCTATTAGCATAGAACATTAGGTCCCGCGTCATATTGCGGAACTAACCAAGCAAGAAATAAACCTTTAGCACTAGGTGCCCTCTCTCAATATCTTAACTGGAAACGTAAAGAACAGAAACTTCGTTAACCTAAGAAAGGGGATTGAACCACGTATGTACATTCTATTTCCACCTACCAATCATCGGTGCATTTGTAGTTAATTTTGGCGGAGTAGCCTTTCGAACTACAAATTTTTGTATTTAAACCCGAAGCCGCCGCTGATTATGGTCTTAGAATATGACATCCGTTACTGAAACTAAAATAAAGACCATCCGTATGGTACTTTGCCAATATCCCATTCAATCATTTTTCTAACAACATATGCGATGGACGCTGTATTCCCTGTATGCAAATATCATGGGCGGAGTTTTAGTCGAATTGTATCATTTGCATATGACGATGGAAATCCAACATACGTTGTCCAACATACGTTTATACAGCTTTGAGCACAAATTACGATAAAAATTGCTTAAGATAATCGTCATCGTTTTAGACTTTAGCTGTATATCCTGAGGGTTGGACCACAGGGACGCCAACCAGGCAACCTATTGAAAGTTTATTGCATTTTCCTGCGCAATTGGTCGAGCTCTCTGCGTATCTTTTTGCGGTCGTTTTTTCCGGGCAAAACTAGCCAATTTAGGGTGCCAGCTCATAGTAGGTACAAATCCCATCACAGTGTAGAGCTGGGGCAGCCTATTTCCTGGGTTTATTTCGACAATACAATAAACCTTGCGGTTAGCGTTAGTTGCTGCTTTACGCTTACACATAAGTGACTTTTAAGGAAACGACTCCAAGTTCATGTGCCAAGTTCAGTTTGAACTATGCATCTGTGAAGGTCCATATAGATATAGTCCATATTTAGTATAAAGAACATTTGTATCATTAGATGCGCTATTGGCGCCATATTGCGTGCAATACTATAGTTTCAGAGTAGTTTTTGTAAAACTGCGTTGTTTCCTTTTTCTTTCTATCACCTTATGTGTTTATATGTGGCAAGAAAGACGTCATCAACAATTTCCTTTTCATATGTGCTGGCCTAGCACTATTTTAACCACCAAAGTTCATAACAAAGCAATTAGTGTAATTACTCGCGCACGTCCGGCAACCTGCTGGCACACGTGAAGAAGTTGTTGGGGACTAATTAGTATAAGCGACAATTTTTCAATTATACGAATTGTACACCACCCGGACAATTTGCCACCCATTTCACTATATATGATTCTAACTCCGCTCAATTAAAGTTATTTATTTGAAATGTAGAAAATCATTCCTTTTGCATTTTTATCAACCAATTTCTTTAGAGAGTTTTAATTAATTACGATCGTCGTATGTGCAACTGGCTAGCAGACGACTCCTTGTTATATTTACTTTCTATTATCAATTCAGTTTGGTTTTCAAACCTTTGCAATGTTTGATACTGAACTAAACAAGTTACATGTGACGCATAACTACGGTCTCTAACAACCAAGCAGTTACATTGGATATGTGCAGTACCTAATGGCTAGCTCAACTCCTGGAAAATTCCTTGAAGGTCAAGAGCTCCTCGAATAGTTTATTATAATGTCCGTTAATCTTCAGGGGAATGCCGATGGTAGGCATGTCCTCTTTCTCGAGTACGAAATCTCGTCATTTCCAAACTTGCTTCCTATTTTCTATGCAAATTTTATTTGGACGCGCACAAGCGTTCCCTCGCGGTCCTTATGTCAAGAGGTTTGAGGGAACATTTAGGTACCTCAGTTATCCAGTAGTTATACTGTTAAGAAACTACAGCTAAACGATTACTACTAATTGAAATTTACCACCTTCTTAATATATATTGTTTCTTCATTCTCCCTTGATCCCTCTCAATCCTCACTCTATATATCTTCTTGCCCCTCCTTTATCCCTCCCTCCCTCACTACTCTCCCTTTCTCTCTCTATTATATCTCCTTATGTTTCCCCCTCTCTATTCTCTCTCTCTGTCTTTGCCTCTGTCTCTCTCCCTGTCTATTATTTCTTCTGCATCATTTCTCGCACCGGAAGTCGTCGCTTCAAAAAGGACCCACGTAGAACCCATATGCTATTTACAATATATTTGTAAAAACTCGAGATTTCCCTCGAACCTAAACGGGGAACTTGAATTCCTAACTGAGCATTTAGTCTGCCATTATTTATACACTTTATTTATTTCGTCATTTCTTTTTTTATTCCGGATTGCGGAGCCGAATGTACACTATATTATATGTAACATTTCGTGCTACTGAAAGCGAAATAAACAGCCGGTTTTTGAAACGTTGAACAGCTATATTCTTATGAATTTGTGCCAAGTGGGGTCAAATTATTCTAATCATACTCATTTGCATATTATACGTGGAAATGTTGTTACTTACCATATGCTTCAAAAACCGGCCTTTGTACAGCTTTAAACGGCAAATAAATTTCATTTCCATCCTGGCTGTTTTTCTAAAATTAAGTACTCTCTAATAAAGTAAAGGGGCTGCAGTTATTTGTAACTTTCTGCTTTTAGTCCACGGAAGTGACGGAAGTGTGATTAGAAAATGTTAAAAGACAGGAAATTGTACTGATTTTCATTTACTTTGTTTCCGGCTATCCTCTATTGTCGATCTATCTGTTTTGAATCTTTTGCGTGCTAGAAAAATAGGTTTCAGATTGTTCTCACGTGTGAAAGGCGCATAGCCATGTTAAAGCGAAATAGCTAAAGGTGTAAATAAAGGAAACCACAACTTCCCAAATAAGAATAAGTCTCGAAGGGCCCTGAAGTTTCGGCTTAGTACTGTATATAGTGTAGATCGTAGTTTATAAGGCAAATGGTTACCATCATTTTTAAATCTTATTTTTCATTATCTCCTTTGGTAGGTGCGGGACGCCGTCGTATCCGATGATTGTTTATTTATAAACTGCACATTAATTTCCATGACAATTGCATCTAGCAACCAATTCGTAATATTTTCCAACTAACTAAGGTCAGCAATTGAATACTTTGAGTAGAAATACGTGTGCAAATTTCTGAATCCCTCTCACCCTCTCTCTCTGTCTCCTTCCCCTCTAACTCCCTCTCTCTCCAGTCTTCCCATCAAAAGTTTACCGCATCACAAATATGTAGGCGATTCTTCTTCAAACTCTCGTCTCTGCTTCTTCGCGGTCTCCTCAGTTTCTATAATATTTTATCGTTATTCATCTCGCTTCTCCATTATACAAGTACTGTCTCCATAAGCACCTGTTACCGTGTTTCTGTCACTTCTAATTGATGAATTACGGGTGCCTTCCCCTTTGCTACAAACACCGACCAGAGGACAATTGCCACACACTCGGCACGCCCGTTCTAAGCCTACTGTAGCCTGGTACCAATATTGTACTTAGGATTAGGGCTTAGGATTAGGCTTGATCATTATTCTGATAAGTTGGATTTTTCTATCGTTCGCTATTTAGTTAATCCAATAATCTTTTTCTTTTTTTTTGCTAGATGATGACCCCGGAATCAGAATCTGTAACTTTACCCTCACATGTATTCCGAGGTTTGCGTAATTTCAAAATACTACACGGTTATTGTCGCTTGCAGACTTAGGACTTGGACTTTCAGTCATGTGCGTATTAGGTCCCCAATACATTTGAGTATATGATATTTGTCTGTATAGAACTGCTATCCTAATGTTAAACAATCCACAAGAGTTTACAGTAGTCGTAAGCAGTAAGCGTTATGCCAGCTAGCTGTTTTTAATGGAGGTGACATAGAAATATGCTCCCTAAAAGGTCCTACCCTACTAGTTTCGCCCCTTTTTCAATGCAAAAAGCCGATTATCTTCCTGTCACTTATTACAAATGGGCTGTTTCTGGAGGAAGAAATGACATCCAAAAAGTTCATATGGGGAAGTACTTTCTAAATATTAATAATTATCTTCTCTTCAAGGAAACGAAGACCAATTCATTTTCAATATATTTAACACAGTGTAATTAAGCCAATCATAGAACCACCTTGACAGACACTAAACGTTCACAATCGGGTAGAATTTGAATTTGTGTATAATTTACCAAGTCTTCATGTGTTGTTAACTATTCGTATCAAAACAGACAATATCTAAGAGGTAGTATGAAAAGTTTTACAACTACCAGGATTGTTCCTTTTTTATGACCGAACTGCTCTAACTAGACGTCACTAGCGCTCTCCCAACATACATATGTAAACTCTCTCCCTATACATTCCCGCACAGCATCATTGCAGTGTTGAGTAACTCCCGGGGGAGCGCTTTGCCCCCGCTTACCAACTACATAATCGAAGTTTCTGCCGTTCCCGCTCCAGAAACCCCACCCAGGACACCGATGTTTAGACTTTTTGTCTTTATTTTTTATGTCCTTGGCTTGGCCAGTATTCAAGATTATATCGGAATTTTCGATTTTATGTGCGAATGTGAAGTATGTGGCAGATCTCGAACCATTGTAACCATTGTATGAATGGACAAAGTTTGTCTGTATGTTTGAGTGTGCGGAATTACGTGACGCTTGAAATACAATATACAACATACTAAGCCTTTCTTGAAGTAGAAGCATTAACCTCTAACATGACAATGTACAATGCTTGGATGCAGGCCGGGCTCTAGCTAAGAAAAACATATTACATATACTTAATTCACTGGCCACTTATAATATTTTTAATGAAAAGTGATACACTGATCATTCCATTAGCATATTTTTCACCTGAATGTATTCCTTTCCCAAGGCGTCTTCATCTTTTTCGAAACCTCTGGATTTCCCTATGAGAAGCCGTGTTAAATTACAGTGAAAAGACAGAAAGAGAGCTTTGTCTCTTCTAGTTTTTTTTGTCCCTTTAGCAAAGCTATTCAGTGAACGAGCATAAGCTTATACTATCCTGGTCCGGTCGGTTGTAAAAATTATTCCCGGTTTGGGTCTATGTCCCAGTTACTACATAGCACATTTTACTTTTTGTATCGAATAATTTCATTAGTCACACATACAAACCAACCTGTTGCATACAATTCCTAGTTTAGATTGTGTTTTAGTTGTTCTGTCACTACACATAAGTGGCGACTTACAATTAAGAAGTTTAGGTGCGAAGGCATGAAGGCATTTCTTACATTTTCTCCACTTTTGTCAGCATTAGAAGAGGCATCCATTCAGTTCACTACTGCACACCTCAAAATGGAAAAAATATGGGAATTGTCATATCCCTCATATCTTATCGTGATACATAAAACGTAGAAAAGAAAATCATTTTATCTGTTTTTCGTAGGCGGGTTTGTCTGGTGTAGTATATGTTTGCAAATCCACATTCCAGCCCTCCATTCAGTATATTCCAATTTGATCGAGAAGCTTTAGTCACTTTCATCTCAAATTTCATCACCTTGTCTTCTTGGTTCGCCAAAATGCGAACAAATATTTGGGGACATCGGTCAATAACCTACATTTGACTATTTGACATATTCACACTTGGACAGAAAGAATTTGATTTGACCAGGTGTATAGTTAGACTTTTATAGATGATGAGACCCATAAAAAAATTAGCGAAAATAATTTTTTATTTAAAAAGAGCCGAGAAAAAAACGTCTCCCGTTTTAAGATATATATTTTTTGTGCGCCAAGGCCAAAATTGGAAACATAAGCACAGTTGTTGACAAATCGGTGCGCAATACTCCACTTATGTAATGTACTACTTATTAGAGCGGCACGTTTTGATTGGCGGGACATGTCCATCTCTAACAACCTTCTTTTGTTTTTATTCATTTTTTTCCAGCCTTCGGAATGAAGGAAAATACAACTTCATAAAACATAAGAGTGGTCACAAATACTCTTATCTTCCACTATTCATTGACTGCATCCCTTTAAAAATTCAGACGACCCCATCCCTTTAAAATTTCCTCAGTGTATCATTTTCTATCAGGTGTGTCATAACACACCTTTCCTGCACCTTGAAATCTACACAGGCGCCTGTTCTCTGTTGCATCAACAAAGGATTTTCTTCTTCAAAGTGCAACCACTATTATATTTTGAAGTTACAAATCAAAGCTCATAAGTAGTAAGTTGTAGTACATACTCTTTGATCTATCCTTTTATTGTGCTATTGAAATTTCATTTATTACACCGGTAAGAGAAAATGAAATTTAGCCTGTACAAAAGATAACCGTGGCGCTACTATGTAAAATAATATCTATTAAATGTACGGTAAAATGTTTTACAAAAACACTTCTCTGTGGCGTGCTGCAGGGGGGATGTGGCTGTTACTTATAACAGTTCGTATTAAACAAATTCTAATTCTCGAATAAATTTGGATTTCTAACCCTTGGCAAATAAGCCACCTGACCCAAAACCCAACAAGTATATAAGTATCCAGTTTTTTATGACGACCGGACACATAGGCAATAGAGAAGTTACAACGTTTGAATAGAGAAATCGCACCTGTGTGAGAATGACACAATTTGAAATTGATGGAATATCCACACACATATGTTGATCAATCTTCCCCGAAGTTTTTTGTTTATATTGAGCGGATTTTGGCACTTTTACCTTTACTTTTCCCTTGTTTTTGTTTTAAGCAATATGACACATGGGTCGTGAAACGTGTATTGGACAGCTGCACTCCTATGTATTTTATGCATGTTGTGCCTAAAATTTATTTGCCCCGCATGAGTATCAAAACCACTTGCAGTGCCACATTAATAAATTTAATTCCATTGAGTTAAGGTGTTAAGATTCTTTGACGGAAAAGTTTCAAGAACCTATGCGTTCGACTAGGGTGTCAAATTTCCCTACAAATTTGTAGGCACATTGTAATAGTGAGTAAGCCAATTTCCGGTGGTTTTTGTAAACTGAATCATATTCTTAGAAAACATATACTTTCTTAGTGTACATTTCACCACAAGAAAGCTTTGCGTGAACGTTGAATTTGTTTCAGTGATTACTGCAGCTAGAATCACAAGTTCAACAACTATCTTATATCCAATGTTTTGTTGGTCTTTGTATTTCCATGTATATGTATCTCCGTATTTATTTATTAGTTACCTTTCACTGCATTATGTAAACCGATCCCGACTTACTATTTTCTTCCACGACAATTCCGCTCTAAATTTCAATTACAGACATTCGGATGAGTTTTACTGCCGTACTCAATAAGCGATAGAGAGTTATGGGGAAACATTTATTAGTATTTCTAAAAATTCTTTTCATTTTCACACAAAATACTGCCGTCGCTATGGAATACAGAAGTAAGTTTTCTATGTTTCTATACATTTTTCATCTTTTCCATAAAATGAAAGGTTATAATCACTTCACGCTACTCAAAGGTGAGGTAGACATGGACTTCATATCATTCATATGTATTTGCTGCGGTATTAATTTATTTTAAATTTGTACGTAATTCGCGCATAATACTTGAAATCGAACTACTCTTATTTGAACTTTCGTTCAACTTATTACGGCTTCACGGACCAACCATAAGTCTGGATTTTCTCTCTCTATGCCAATAACTAAGCAATTTGTCACCACATTCCGTGTGAGAAATGACACTCGTTAACCATTGTGATTAGTGATCGGAAAGAGACACGAAGAAAGATATAATGATAATTTTGGATAGCAATCAAATGAATTTTGAAAACAAATTGGTACCAACGACTCGAAAAAAAAACACGAGCATATAATTTTTATGCCAATTCTTTATTATGAGTAAAAGTCAAATAAAAAACTACAAATATGTATCAATAATAAAAAAGTCAATATTGTGGATAATTGGATGGATACGAGGCGATCATCTTATCTAAAGGACATTGCAGAAAACGGGGTCACAAAACCAGAACAATTGGACGTCATCAATACTTATATATTTTAAATATTTATATTTTCGTTTATTTCAGGCGCAATTCCAAAACAAATCGAATGCTACAGTTGCATGTCGCTTTCGTATCAGACCAGTTGGAAATACCTACAAACGACGTATATATATCCCAAGGTAAATATTTTTTTTCTGTTTTTGGGGTTTGCATTGTAGTCGAGCTAGGTAATTTATAAACAAATTGATTCGATGTCCTACAAAAAAATTGCACCATAGGAAAACGAAATCATTGCCGAAACCATAGAAAAACCCAATGGTTTTTACCGACAGCCGACAAAACCATCTGGTGACTGGTTCGTGACCATTTTATGACCAGTTGATGGCGGATTTTGATGAAACTTGGTCACGAAGACGTCACCAAATGGGCTGAACCACGAAAAAACCGGTGTACCGTCACCAAATGGGTTCACCCATTCCCTATGACATTACACTGAACCGGATAATTGTCTAAATGCAGCTGCGTAACTGTTGGAAGGGATCATCCTCGTGAACGAAGATGAAAATAAAAATAAAATAGTAAAATGTCATCGAAAAGGTCAAAAAAGTAGGCGTACAAGCGGCAACATTGCGGTGCGCAAACGGTTTGGAAAAAGACACTTTTTCCTGCCATACCGCGCCATTTTTACTCCGCTTGCACGCCAACTTTCACCAGTAGTATAGAATTTGCGTCTCATCTCATATTTTAGGTATTCACGGATCGTTGTCGGGAACCGAGTCAAGAACGTGCAATGCCCACTGTGATGTGCAGTACTGTATGCGCCAGCTTATTGGAACCGGATATAGAAGCTGGTCAGCAAAACTCTTTCTTTTATATATTCTGTTTACTTATGGATATATGCAGTTCCGAAGTTGTTCTAAAACAATCAAAGCAAGTGACGGAGACAATGTGGAGTGACGGAGCCGTCTACGATGCGCATGGGGCGCGTTATTTCCAGTTGTTACACTTTTTGGCAATCTTTCAAACTATAACAAATTGAAAGAGTGATGATTTGTCCATTTAAATCTTTTTGTTCAGGCGTACTGATCGGATTCAAACACATTCGTGGTTGTATGGATAGAATATTGAGGAACGGATTTAACGAATCTGCAATAAGGACACATCGATTTCAACAAAATGTCCGTTCTTTAATTATTGCTGCTTAAATTCGGCGCTTAGTTACAGAGCAGAATCATGTGCATGAACTAATTATGAGTTCCAGACGTTGCTGCGCGCGCGGCAAGTCCGTCAGCAAAGCAAATGCACCCACTATATGTAGAAAGACATCTCCATTTCAGAATCAGTGCCGGACGCTGTCCCGATCACATTTATTTAACCCAATAAAAGGACAGGATCACTACGTGGCACTAGGAGAGGTAAGTAGACACCATCTCTCCTTCAAATAACAATTTAATTACTATTTTCGCCTGAGAGCCCATGCGTCATGCATTAGATGTGAACAGTTTCTTGCAAAGCCAAGGAATTTTAGAACGAATTCTGAATCAGTTAAACTTACACAATGAACTATTTAGGTGCAATTATGTAGCTGTTATGGGGATCGTTGCAATTCGGCTGCTTTCTCCTCTGGAAACCCTGCATCTCTCGTTCTTTATGTACTTCCAGTTTTGATAGCGTTGTTCCGACTACCATGGCCGAATATCTAGACTCTTGTGATCGATTTCATACACAGAAAATTAATAGGTTGTTCAGGCCTACTTAATACTCATTGTCCTCGACCGTTGTATTCAGATTAACTCGACTCCCTTCTCAAAACAAAAGACAGGTACATACATTCGGCAATATTATTTCAATGGATTTTTAAGTTAAATGTTCCGTCTTTCAAAAATTAATGTCAAGAAGGGCTCACATTATTATAGCTATTCGCGTAGCTAACCATTTTCCTAACTGTTTTATTAAAGGGATGGGTTCACTAACCTTGTTAGCATAAAAAATTGTTTGGAATTATTCCCGAGGGAAGATATTAGGTAAAAAGGGTGAGTATTGATGGATTTTCCGATAGAGTGCAACAAGACAAACCAGGGAAGCTAAGAGATATGAAACACACTGTTTTTCATTGCTTTAAGTAAAATAAACGATGAAAACTACAGTTTATTTTGCTCAAATCAGTGTGTTTCAGCCATATCTCTTAGCTTCCCTGATTTATCTTGTTGCTATCTTTTATCGGAAAATCGATCAATACTCCCCCTTTTACCTATTATCTTCCCTTGGGAATTATTCAAAAATATTTTTATGCTCTTTGTTTAAGTTTACCTTTGTACAATGAAACTAAAGCATAAAAACAAGGTGATTTTCTAGTGAACCCATCCCTTTAAATCTATGTTGTTTATTTAAACCCTCTCCTTTCTCTAGATCACTACGGGTCATCATTTAATTACTGTCGTTGTACATTTTTAGGAAAAAAACTAATGAATTAACAATTAACTAATCTATTAACAGCCATTTTTTTACTTCTCTACCTTGAACCCGTTAACTATTCTATTCGAATCCGGAGTACAGATTTTCTATATAAAAAAACTTCAGCACACTCACACTGAAACCACACCAAGCACTACATTTATCAGATATAAAAATTATATTACAGAAAAAATATTACACGAAGCGATAACTTATTAATATATGAAACAAAACAAATGCCTATAAATATCAGAAAATGAGCATACTCCTCGCTTACAGTAGGAACACAAACGGGCTGGTGGGTGAGCAAATGAAGCCGGTTTGAACCGAAAACTGTACAAACCAACTATTTTACACAAAAAGCACAGGTTCAAACCAACCACAAATTTGGGATTTGAAAGATTTGAAACCTCCCGTTGGGTTACGAATGCCTTAGCATAGGAAATGCCAACAACTAGTGCATGTCCTCTCTCATAGACACATAATACAAATACACTTTACAATTCCTTGGTATGCATCTATATAAAGGAAACACAAATTGCACAAGGTATCAATGCTTCTGCGAACTAAAGAAAATAAAGTTAGCAACTAATCAAGGTAGAAGTTTTATCGTGAAAGAGTTTTGGGGGATTACTCCAATAAGCCTAATTATTACAAGGGCAGTAAAAATGCTATTAGGAACACGTTACCTTTACACGATACGAACTATGTGTGTCCAGTAACATGAATCTGAACACTAAGTCTCAGGCAAAGCCTTCGATTAAAGACAAGTCTCACTGCTGCACTCCACACGTTTCAATACTGTAATTGTACAGATCCTCACAAGCATTCTCGTCCAAAGCCAGTGGATTCTCACTCTTCAGAGAGCAGTCACTAAAAGAGTAAAATAGTCAGTGAAATACAAATCTATATCTTAGACAATCACTGACTAGTTGCATCCAAAGTCATATTTGCCATAAAAGAGCTCGGAAGCTAGAGTCTGGAATGCTGGAACATAAACAGTCTGGAATCTGAAGCCTGAGTCTGGAACCTGAAAGAGTCTGTAATCTAAAACCGCCTGGAACATGAAAGAGTCTGGAATCTAAAACCGCCTGGAACCTGAAAGAGTCTGGAATCTAAAACCGCCTGGAACCTGAAAGAGTCTGGAATCTAAAACCGCCTGGAACCTGAAACTGGAATCTAAAACCCGCCTGGAACCTGAAAGAGTCTGGAATCTAAAACCGCCTGGAACCTGAAAGAGTCTGGAATCTAAAACCGCCTGGAACCTGAAAGAGTCTGGAATCTAAAACCGCCTGGAACCTGAAAGAGTCTGGAATCTAAAACCGCCTGGAACCTGAAAGAGTCTGGAATCTAAAACCGCCTGGAACCTGAAAGAGTCTGGAATCTAAAACCGCCTGGAACCTGAAAGAGTCTGGAATCTAAAACCGCCTGGAACCTGAAAGAATATGAAACAATTTAAAAAAAATATACAACTTACGCAAAGTACTTTCCGGAAACACCATCAACCTTCTTGGAAAGAGCCAAGTAAAGAGAGGTTTGGGCACCATCACGAGGAGTTTTCGAGAGGAACCATCTAGAAAAAACGTTTGATTTATGAATTCAGAGTGAAAAGTGATACCGCGATGATACAGCGCCAAACTACGAACTACAGAGACAGACACCGTCGTGAGGTGGCTTCGTAACTTCATAATATAATCAAATCCGAAATAGCTGAACTATGACGAGACCCTAGATTTTCAAGCGTCTTGAACAGTTTTCTTTAAATTACATTTAAGGTTAAACCACAAGGTACCCTATAACTTCGATTGCTTAGAAGCCTCGCTAATCGCTAAGATATCTAAGATAGGGCAGTACTGTAGAGAAACAACGCGAAAACTCACTGGAAAGGAGCGGCGATCTGCTTGAGTGGAGTCTTGGACAGAAAGAAGTGACGGCCGAGTTCGGTGGCAACCACGCCTGTAATCAAAAGTGAAATCATTGGGTGATGATTCTCAATTTTATCCGCGTAGGAGGCGACCTTTGGGTTACTAATTTGTCGGCCAGTGGGCGAATAGTTGTAAAATAGTCCTTGAGGGGTTGCCAAACCGGAAGAAACATTTGCTTTACAGTCTTCTGCAATACTACAGGTACACTCATGGTCAGATGTTTACGGTAATTGTATCGATCTTGTATTCTGAGAAATCCCTCAAATTTATACTCCTGGCGGAAAACCATCTTTTTCCTTGCCGGGACTGGAATTATCATGAATGTCCAGCCCCGGCCCCGGGTCTCACAAAAGCTACGCTCAACTCACCAGGATGACAACTATTCACAGTGACATTGTGGGTGCCCTCCTTCCGCAGGCGACGTGACAGTTCACGAGCGTGCATCACCTAAAAATGGGAAAATAGTACACTCTATGCGTTCATAATAGTCTCCGACATACTAATCTGTAGATCACCCAGCTTGTTTTTGTATTACATGAATTTACTGAAGAAATTGCGACAAAACCACCCTCAACGATTTGCAGCACTGTCGGATTTCGCGTAAGGTTGACACAATGCTTCATATGAGGATGCACGTTAGACAGATGCATCACTAAGCAGATGTTGGATGGAAGTTGAAAGACTCACATTGGCCAGCTTGGATCTGTTGTAGGGTTTCAGGAACCCGAACTGCTTCTTGTCATCAATTGTCGCCGTGTCGATTCGGTCACTTTTGAGGTGCAATTTGGACGAGACATTCACGATCCGAGCAGCCGAAGCCTTCTTAAGGGCAGGCAGGAGAAGCTCGGTGAGAAGGAAATGGCCTGAAATCTTACAGTTCACCAATGATTGTCCACTGGGTATGAAAAGTTCGTGGTTCCTTGTCAGTGAACCGTGATAGAAAGCACAGTTTTTTTACTGTTAGGCTAATCTTTTGTTTGCATATACTGCATTCGGATGTGAATAATAATACAGGTCGACTGATTAACGGCTTATAACATCATTTCATTTTGTGGCCTCTTCCATTAATTCGCATAGTCTAACTATCCCAAATACAGTAATCCTTAGTCGTTGGATCACAAAGCGCGAATGCTTACCCAGGTAGTTGCTCTGCCAGTGCATTTCATGCCCATCAACAGTCTTCTCGTACTTGGGATAGAACATGACGCCAGCATTGTTGATCAGGATATCGATAGTTGGTTCGACTAAAACCCAAAGGGATACATTTATTAATTCAATTCATTCAATTTTCCGACTTCCGTTCACAATTTCATCATTAACACATGATGAAGTCATTTTCAAGAATTCGAAAACTTCAGAAATATCAGACCAAAAACCAACTAGCCAACAAGCCTTACTTACAATCGTGAAACTGATAAGGACTTCAGATAACACTAATATAGGGGCCTGTAAATAGTTGTTCGCTTCCAATTTTCTAGTATGCGAGCTTCTCAAAAACATGATCTTGCATCTTGCATAAGTACATTTGGACATAAGTATATTTGTACAATAAGTACAAATATACCGTTAATTTCATTAAAGGAAAAATGCCGTTTGTACAATAAGTACAAATATACCGTTAATTTCATTAAAGGAAAAATAGGAAAGTTAACTTCTTACAAGCAGTTCAGTGAGCGGACGTCCATAAGGTCTTGCTACGTAACTGCTGTTGTCTGTGCGTGACAGACTAATAGATTTTCATAATTTCTCTTACATTCATCGTTAACAAATAGACATACATACCCTTCAGAATCCTCTGTGCACAGTTCCTCACGCTTTCAAAATTAGTCAGATCACATTGTTCAAAGATAAGACGAGTAGAATCACAGCCGATCTGTAAGGAACACATAAAATATGCGCATAATGCCAAACTCATTGGCCGCACACTTCGTCCAGTGTGCGGCCCCGTCATGGCGCGCGAATACGTAGAACACGGCAAGTGTTGTTCACGCACATGTAGCGCTCTCCTCGCACACCCGCGGCTCGGCTGATCAAAGAGGACCCCCGAAACATGGGAACGGCTGAGCTGCCATCTGTCGGCCAAACGGCAAAGTTCCTCGATGTACAAATGTAAGACCATAGATATGTCCGTGATAGTAAAGCTGCATAAATTTGACCGGTTACTGGGAAAATAAGTGCGAGACAGGAAACACTGATTACACTAATACAAATTATCTCTACCTTGCAACGACTGAACTTTCGAAAACCGGATGGCTAGACGCTAGACGGCTAGACTGCTGCGACGAGAACAGACAAGAGACTCAAAAGGGTAGAGTTCAAAGCGAAGTCGCAAACATCACACAACTCAATAAAACTAAAAGGTCTTTAGATTAGTGATGAGAATAGATTAAGCATTAAGCTAAGCATTAGTCGTTTTCCCGAGCTTATCAGTTTCACTAAAAAAGAGAAAGCTATAGTATAGGGTTGTACAGCGTCAAAGAGTTCAGTTCAATGACGAAAAAATTACAACCGTAATAAGCATGAGCGAACTTGAACTACAGTCCGTAAGTCAAGCCAATCGAAATCGACTCATACTCACACTCACACTCCCACATACCTGAGCAAAGCAAATACCTCGCACGCAAATTTATGTCTTCGAGTCTGCTCTGCTTTGTTGCAAAAAAGCAGAGCGAGGAAGAAAGAAAAACGACACTGTTCACTTGGCCTTCACACACACGATGCAGAGCATAGTTCGAAAAAAACGCCTAGGCAACAGTAACAGTACGAAATATACATATACAGGGTCGAGTGCTGTTTTCTTGTCATTCACTTGCTACAGAAACTGGTACCCACAGTCGATTCAGAGCTACAACCGAAATGGTTAGAAACTTTAAATACGACTGTTACTAATTGATTAACTAACGTTTTAAGCTACATAGATAGTCTACTCATGAGACTCATGCACTCAGTTCTCCTGATCAATGTCTTTCGGGGAAAATCAGTGATGTAAATTACCAGACGTTCAAATGACGAAATCACAGGTTACCAAATTTCACATGCGCAAAGCACAAGAGAGAGATTGAGCAGTATTGAGCAAAAAATCAAAGTTCATAGGCGAGCTCAAACAAAAAAGGAAAAGAAAAAAATGGGAGTATAAAACTGTTGTGCTAACTTGGACAGCTTGACTGGCTTGACATCACTCCAAAACAACTACAACAAACTATCAACTATTTCCACTGGTTGTCGGCGCGTTCTCACAGTCGGTAAGTCATTACTCATAATGCACACTCATCCTTGCCTTGCTTCAAACAAATAGCAATCTTTCACTTTCAGTGGTAAGTGGTACATATACATATTTTACTTTAATCATTTTTAGCTTATCTTTCCCCTCCCCATAATACGACCAAAAATTGCGAAACCAATAATTACTTTATTGCCCGGACAGGTTCTGTGTTCTGTCCGGGGGCAAAAGCGTAAAACGCGCATCAGGCACTGACTCACACTCACTACGATACATTCAAACAAGGATTCAACAAAATATTGGGACTGATTGTAAAACTTCAGTTTATTGTTCACAATGTTCGCATCCGTGTTTTATATCTGGTTGCTTCAGGCGCACTCTGATTAATAAACCAGCCTATCCACCCATTAGTGTACTAGCATTATACTTCCCAAGATCAGTTCGAAAAAGGCAAAGATCTTATCAGTAAAATACACCGCCCCAATGAAATCACATTAATTTAGTCATTGCAGTTCTGCAAAGCGGACGTCTCCTTTTCAAATTATTGCGAAAAAAGCTTACACTTTTCATAGTCAAAGGAATTATTCAAAAAAAAGCGCAGAACAGATCTTCAGCTCATTTGCTCATTAGCTAACTTTTATATAGTCTCAATTTGATTTCGTTTTTTTTTTCATTAATGTTTTACAAAATATATTAACACTACCCGAGTTTTTGCAACATAAAACCATATCACCATACAACCATCTCACTATTTCCCAGTTTTTGCAACATACACCTTGGAACTTAGAAACCCATTGTCTCATCCTAACCTACTACCCTACATTTTTCAGAATGAGCAACGAAGTATCTCATCGTAATATGAATATGAATATCACTGCGACTTCTCGCTTCTTTCCGGGAACTTCTTACGCCCAACCCAGTGCATCGACTTTTCCGGCTTCTAAACTACAAAACAAGACAATTCCCCCTCTACAGTATGAACGGGATCCACACACCCCACAACGAATTCAACCCTTATCCACGACACAAAACAAGAAACTAACGCAGGTAATTAATTAAACCACCTTATTTTCTTGCTAATTACTATGCCAATATTTGCCCTACTTACTAAACACTAGTATATTAGTGTATACTATGCCAATCTTGCAACCCTTCACTAGTTCAAATATTCATTGAAATTGATTCCACATTCCACTAGATTTGAAGAGCTAAAAGAGCTTTAGTCTGTCATTCGCTTACAACAAGTCCACTAGTACATAGTACAACACAAAGTGCAAGAGTACTCAGGAGATCTGTCACTAATAGTTCTAACATTTAGGCAGTTCGATGTAATACACCACCCCTACTACGAGTCTATTCTATGGCGCTCGTCATGGTGACTTCACTGAGCATCGGAGCAGGAATTGGCAACTGGGGGGCAAAGGTAAGTGTCAGCTATTTTTAGTAAAAAAAAGAAGCCTTCAAGTTGCACACTAACTAGTCTAAAGAAAAAGATAAAAGTATAATGTAAGTATGTGAAAATTTTTAGTAAAAGAAAAAAGTCCAACGTAAGTATGTGAATATTGTTAGTAAAATCAACGACAGTGAAAGAAACAAAGAATGAGGGACAAAGACTATCATAAAATTGGTGTTGCCACTTGCTTAGCTCGTCCCTAATGGTCTGCATTATTTAGGGACTTGACTGGTTGGACAACTATCTCTACAAACTAAAGGATGAACTTCGTACGGGTTGATATCAATATTTGAATCAAGCCAAAAACATAATCAAACGGGAGTAAGTAAACGTGTATGCTAAATAAAGGAATTACCTCTCAGTTTCATCATCAAATGAATAAACCTGCTATGTCACAAAATACAAGCGATGGCACAAACTCAAGAAAAGCAACTAGCGAGTCGAGTAATAGTAATAAAAATATATTTAGACAGTACACATTACATTCCAGTAAAATAAACCAAAACCAACCTTTGCCAAGCTGATCTTTGCTTCGGTAGCGCGCTTCTCATCGCGGCAGAGCATATACACCTAGAACGAAAGTAAATAAAAAAGGAGTTCGCAAAGGCTAAAACACTACAACTCCACAAAAAAACACTAATTATAAGAACAATACTGACCTTGGCCTTTCTGAGGTTCAGTTCCCTCACTGTTTCTAAACCAATTCCTGTATTGGCCCCAGTGACTACAGCCACCTTGTCTTTCGCCGAAACTCTCTCATTGAACTGGGCGCCTTTGAAGAAGCGACTGAAATGTAAGATTAAGTGAGATGGGAGGTCATCGGTATGGCTACGCTGAAGACTACGAATAAAACACCGAATTACAAACTATTACTCTTTCCGTAGCCTAGACATAAGTATTTGCACTCTCTCACAAACACACACTCTCTCACATAACCTTTCTTAATGTCGGGTATGAACATCTGTTGTTACTATGATCTCGAGTATTACGGAATCGTGTAATTTATGATCATCTGATTGAACACTATGATCCTCCTACATATCCTAGGGACACATAGCCTTTTACTAGAATATTTGGAGTCTCCGCAAGCTTAGTAAAATACAATTGTAGGATTGCTCTATGATCGTTTAGGTAAGTATATAAATGTGGTGTAAGGAGTGAGCAGGGTCTCGGCGGTAGGATTATGTTGCGCACCATGTGCGCCTCTTTTATCTAGTATTGATTCGTATCTATGATTCTTTAATTTGATGATTGTGTTTTGCCAATATATCTTCTCTATTAATTTCTGCTGCCTCGACCCTTCATTCCCAATTTTGAAATAGTTATATTTTATTTATTGTTGTATAGTTTTAGTCAGCTACAGTATATGTTAGCTCAGTTTATAAGTGCATGCCAGTTGTTTTGTGCCTTAACTTTATTTAAATTTTGTATTTATTATTTGTAATGATTCTCTTTGTATAAAAATAATTTTTACACTTGCGTCTGTAAATATGCGTGGTACTCACACATTATCATTAACACATGTCATGTTATTAATTTATATTCCTCTTTGTCGAGCGGTCCTCTTGAAGTCGTCTTGTGAATGGTCTTCGTTGTTGTCGGGTTTCCGTGATTCGTGATTACGATGTATTGTACTAATTACAGTAGTTTCATTTGTTACAGAGTCAAGTTAGCGAGTACTGAGGACAGGGATCTTTATCCTAGATCGAGTAGTCAACCTGAACTGGAAACTACTCAGGTAGAGAATTAATATCTATTTAGAGCTAATGGAGATACAGTTGCCTTCCCCGGCCAGGGAGGCGGCTTACTATTATATAAAAATAGGTAACGAAAGTCAATGGAAATATCTAAGAAACTCAAGCTTTTAATGATAGGCAAGTTCAAGCACACGTGTCCAAATGCAAAGGCGTACGATCAATATCATAAATATTAACGCATTAGTAATATGTAATCGTCATGAAAATACAAAAATAACAACAATCGAAAATAAGTCCTCACCGAGCCATGAATAAAACAGCGGCAGCTACAACTCCATAGAGGACTATAGAAGTGAATGAGCCGGAATCATCATCAGAGACGTCATGGACGTCCATTCTGAACGAATGGTTAACTACCTGAAAATAGCATTCTTTATTATAACAATAACAGTATAAGTAACAACAGGCAAAAAACGCGCCTACTATACTGACACACCGGCCACGAGAAAACACACAATTCGACTAAATTCTATCAAAAACTAAACAAAATAATATAAAACGAGTATAAAACAGAATACTGCAAATATGTGCGAAAAAAACGAGAACTGTTAAAGAGAATATGGACTTTTGAGATCTAGAACTAGAATACACAGAAAGCGCATTGGATTCACAAATCCCTGAAAATGTAAATGTACAAAAAAAAGGGGTTAAATTCTCGATGTGAAGAAAGACACAAGACACTCAATCGACTTTCGCAGAAGAGAACATGGAAAGGAAAGCAATAAAACAAATAAGGAATGAAGTACGAAACCAAGAAATAAGAAAATTTGCAACCCGATCCCGATACCCGGGTGCTAGCTATGGAAAAAAGAGAGAGAACGGCGGGAGTTAAACCTGTAATCAAGGAAGAGAGTAAATCCATGAAAAATAAAACAAAACATGCACATACTATACGACAAAAACAATTCTTCAGTGACTACATGATCTAAAATATGACTGCGTTTCGGTCAAGCGCAGGCAGCACACATGCTAGTACATAATAACCCAACTAGTAACCGAAATCTAAAAGTGAGGTAAAATGATAAAAAAAAACAGTATATCATTATGAGCGAGTTGAGATATAGTGACAGCGAATAATGGATCAATATGGTCACCCATTAAAAGTGAGGCGCGACAAAAATGCGGCACTGCGGCACAGAGAAGAATCCAAGCTCAAGTAGACCATCAACTTTACGCTGACTGCTTGACATCGGCTTTTCCTTTGTCATTAGGTGCATGCGCTGTCGAATCGGTCTCCTCCGGTGTATTAGACTTTGATGTGCTCTCTGAACAACGCCACGACATTTACTAATACTAAAGAGGCGCCGAGGCGGAACGGTCAATAAGTGGTAGGTCCTCAATCCGCACAATTATGCTGGCTTGAGGCAGTATGTCTACAGGTATTCCGTACCGCATATACTTATACTATGAGACAATAACATGACAGATTGAACATACTGATTTTTAAACAACCAATAATGCATTGCAACTATGTATTACATAATCCCTCCAATTAAACACGAAGGCCAATAAAAAACAACCAACTTTGCTTGTTCATTCGTCTCAGGAAACTCTGCCGCTTCTGGTAAGCCTCGAGCAACTGGAATGATGACAATGACGTCAGTTCAGTGACAGTTACCAGTAACAAAAGAAAAGAATCGGCGGAATCGACTATGTATGTATTCGTGGTTTGGTTCTTGCTTGGTTCCAAAAAAAAAATTAAGAGCACCGCAACCCAGACCACTTGCGAGTACCAAGGACAACGTATCTTTCAAATAAAAACATAACATAAGTTCAAGCTCAAGTTCAAAAGTTGCATCCTTTGTCAATAAGGCATAATAATAACGGTTGCGGGTGAAACTTATGCCACACATATGCATACTACAAGGAACTGTAGGTGTCCAGCACACATTTCAAAACAAGGTCCCTTGTTAGTATGTTGGTGTCCTTACTGCATTGACATCTTAGGGTTCCTTTTGGTCTTTACAAAATTCACGTTTTTGCCTCATTTTTCTTTGCCTTATCCATCGACCAATAAAGATTTATTTAAAACCAAGTCACACGCCGACACGCCGCAACGACTTATGATTTAAAAAGGCATAATCACACCAAATACAGCACAATTACGCAGACGCACGACGCACTCCGAAACCGATAACCAACCTCTATTTTTCGTTCTTTTGGCTCATCATAAGCCGACTTCACCGGTCCACGCAAGGCACTTGCCGGAATAGGTTCGCCATCGATTTTGAACTTACCCAACAACGATTTCACAGCCTCAAACGCGTTCAACTAAAAGAACGTATATTGACAAACGGTAAGACAGACCCAAACTTCCGGAAACGGTCGATATGAGCATCTAAACCTAACAGAAATAAGAACAATGGATCGATTTCAAAACCGACACGAAAACGGTCAAGCCCTAAATCAATTGCAACACACCTCAAACACCTCGCGGGGTGTATAGTCGTGTTCGGTAATGTTGTTTGCACAATCATGCACCGAGTATCGTAACCTGAAAGAACCCATAATAAGTGCTCCAAGAATAGTGATTCGAAAAGTACACCAGGCTGCGCCCAAAACATGGCCCCTAGCACTCGAAAAAAACCGGCAGAAACTACCCACCCATCCTCAGCAACATCGTAGAGCACTCCGACTACAGTCATATCCTTGTCGGTACCCGGATTCGGCTTGGGAGCACCGCCAACCCTGCCTAGATCATAGTTCTCAGCATCCCACATGGCTTTGCGAAGCCGATCGGGCATTTTGTTGAACTTAGCTATCTGCAAGAAAAAATTACCTGTCATTGCAGCCTACAGGATGTTTGCGATTTTCGCGTAAATTAACGGAAACCAAGAGGGCCAATATAAGATAACGTCTTACTGTTAAGACAGATGGGAACTTCGAACGTAAGTTTACGGTACTATTGATCCTAAAATTCTATGTACATGAAGATAATGGGTCACTCTGAAGAAACACACAAATAACCCGCGAGTACATCGAATAAAATGAACTCACAAAGCAGCTATAAATACTGATTCCCTCATCAAACCGTAGATTGTAAACTTTTAGACGCATAGGAAAAAACTGACAATTGCTTTGCATCCTTGGTCTAGCAAATCTTGTTCGGTCTCCCAACTGTCCTCGTCTCTGAAATTCAAAATTTGAATAAAACACAAAATTCATCGCCAAGGACAAGGACTCCTTGTACGACGGGAACAGTAAGACGTGGCAATAGTCAAACACAAACTCACAAACCACGGCATCTGTCCTAATAAACAAAGATGCCAACCTTTCATAGCCGTACCACCGTACTTTGTATTCTTTTCCTTTCGTCTTAGGGTTTATGCGCTCGGCAATTATCTTGTCGACGACGTACCTAAAGTTCGAAGCTGAGTACAAGAAAAACAGTCAGTGATGTTGTTCTGCAACTATGGTCTCCGTGAAAACTCTAAGGATAACACATTAAACCACAAATGAACCAACGCAAATACTGATCGTTGGCGTTCATGGATAACAAACAGTTCATGTTTCAAATTTCCAAATTCCTAAAACAAACTCACTCTCCCTCGTCCATTTTGTTTTCAAAATCTTCAGGATTTCCATGCACAGTTTTGTCCGTTTTCTTTGGAGAGCCACTGGCATCTGAAGACATTTTAGTGGATTCGCGAGATCGTTTTGTCGGTGGAGGAACGCGAGAAATATCATCCGATTCGTAGCTCTTCAACGTCTTCTTGTGTGCGCTGAACATGCACAGATTAGTACAACAG
This sequence comes from Pelodera strongyloides, assembly GCA_036852015.1. Lineage (NCBI taxonomy): Eukaryota > Metazoa > Nematoda > Chromadorea > Rhabditida > Rhabditidae > Pelodera > Pelodera strongyloides. The sequence goes on from JAANDG010000537.1 coordinate 53,141, forward strand.
AAACACAATAGTACAAACACGACCGAAGAAAAAATATGTAAAAAAATTATAACCAGTATTCGACATTCGTTTTGCGTTAGAAGAAACAATAGCTTCAGACACAGAGGACAAGAAATATAAGGGCATAAATGGTACGGTAGGAACAAACGTCACGAGTCACAAGGCAAAGGAAAAGGTATAGAACTAACATGGGTTTCGCGGGTTCAAGCACAATATTCCCATTCCCACCGGTGTTCTCGAGTAAAAGTTTGCTCTTTTCACCCTCGGCAAGTGACTTGAAAAGTGCAATCTAAAAGAAAACAATCACAACTGCCGTACGGTAACCCGAACCCGAACCCGCCAGTGAATCGTAGTGAGGTGAGGTAAAATTGAAACCGTTTTCCATAGTGGTTTCTTGTGTATTTCACTATTCACTATCATTTTTTTCTTCTTGATGAGCATATGACCAATAACAATTCTTCAAGCTCCCGGTTCACGGCAACTCACGAGTGTGGAACTGTTGCCAAATTTGTTTCGGTACGACGTTCCCAAACTCATAGAATAAGAACAGAATAATCCAAACAAACGAACCGACTGTTCACATCCACAGGCGCGCAAACTCTGATCCGATTCCCAGGTATCATCTTTGCTGAAATGGGATGAGATATATGAGGTAGAAATATGAAAAAAGAGAAGAGGGGGACGTTTCGCATAAGTTCAACTGCCCCAATGGTCAGTAACATGCAACAAAAGATGCTGACTAACATATAATATAAAAGTGATTGAGCGGAAGTTACAAACACAAAAATGTGTGTTGTGTTGGCGAGTGCATGCAGTGCTGTACAAGAAACATATACTTAACATTACAGAAGACCTAACTAGTTACTATCGTCTTATACACATACACTGACCTCGTATATCCCTTCCAGCGCACTCTGTAGTGTGTAATACCGTGGATTGTTTGCTCTTGTACAATATGATCCATCTCATAACTAAAAGATAACGATAACGTATATCACTTCATAATATCTGCATAAGTTTGACTTAGGTCAGGCGGTATTAGATTTAATTTGAAAATGTATGTATACTGGACTGAACAAATGTATTCTGCTAAATGCTATTCAAACTATGTTCCACTCTGTGCCGCCGGAATAATCGCACACAAATTTGCTGCGTATAATACATGTTATTGAAAACGGCAGGTATACGCTTTAAACACGTTACGAATATAGAAAATTCAAATACATCCTGCTCGAATAAACAAACGCAGCACGCATACAAATATCAGGAACGGCTGTCAGAAAATAAAATGCCGTAGGCGTTGATAATTGTTATCCTAATCACGTCAACCAATAGAGAACTAATGCATACCGTTCAGCAGTATGCAGGATTTCCTCCTCCGATCGTTTCTTCTTCTTCTTAGGTGTAGTATCCGACTGTTTCCTGAATACATTGTACATATTACGTAGGTACCAAGTACCAGAAAACAGAACACTCCACTTTAGTCTATGCATAACAATCTTCCCCTCCAGTCTCTTCTCCGCGGTGGCCGTGGTACACTTAGCCCTAACAATCTTTTTACATATACTTACCATACCATATTACCAGTTGGTACAAGGTACAAGACCTAGGAAAAATCCATTCACTTCAAGAAAGCGAATTCAAGTTACAGGGTGTACCCATACTTATTCTGTGTAATTACCTGGTTGGCTTTTCTTTGACCTTTGAAGCTCTCGCCGATTTGCGTATGAAACCGTCTTGCTTAAGCTCTTCCATCAGTTCGACAGGAAACGACCCACTGAAATATATAAAGTTGATGAATTAGCGAGTAAAAAAGGTAAGGAAAAAGATAAGGTCGTGTAACGGTGTAACTATGACTCCTGCGATCAAGTTCTAAGCGTTGCATACGCCGCGGCCGCATACTGTATTGAATTGCACCACGATGCATTTTATAAAGCTACACGCTCTCGAGGCGTAGATTGTTTGTTTAACTTAATTTTATTAAAAAGAGAGAAAACCTGGGCACCGTTACTTACAACCCCCCCCCCCCCCAAAAAAAACCAACTTCTTCGCCAACGACGAATACACAGTACAGGCAGTGGACGTACGGGGTCTGGAGCTTCTTTTTTGTTCTCGGACAGAAGCAAGAACATTTGAGTTCTCTCCCTTTTTCCTTGGGGAAGATGAGCCTGCGCTGGTGCTGCTCCTTTTACGAGCACTCATGCTGCAAGCAACACTAAATACACTTAAAGCGGAACGGCATGTTTTTGAAGCGTATTCTTTATAGCTACATTCCCATGTACTATATGCAAATTCGAATCTGATCCGGAAGATCCTAACAATCTTGATCCTAACAATTCTGACAATCAATTCTGATCCTAACAATCTTTTTACATATACTTACCATACCATATTACCAGTTGGTACAAGGTACAAGACCTAGGAAAAATCCATTCACTTCAAGAAAGCGAATTCAAGTTACAGGGTGTACCCATACTTATTCTGTGTAATTACCTGGTTGGCTTTTCTTTGACCTTTGAAGCTCTCGCCGATTTGCGTATGAAACCGTCTTGCTTAAGCTCTTCCATCAGTTCGACAGGAAACGACCCACTGAAATATATAAAGTTGATGAATTAGCGAGTAAAAAAGGTAAGGAAAAAGATAAGGTCGTGTAACGGTGTAACTATGACTCCTGCGATCAAGTTCTAAGCGTTGCATACGCCGCGGCCGCATACTGTATTGAATTGCACCACGATGCATTTTATAAAGCTACACGCTCTCGAGGCGTAGATTGTTTGTTTAACTTATTATTATTAAAAAAGAAAAAGAAAAAAAAAAAAAAAAAAAACTTACAACCCCCCCCCCCCCCCAAAAAAAAAACCAACTTCTTCGCCAACGACGAATACACAGTACAGGCAGTGGACGTACGGGGTCTGGAGCTTCTTTTTTGTTCTCGGACAGAAGCAAGAACATTTGAGTTCTCTCCCTTTTTCCTTGGGGAAGATGAGCCTGCGCTGGTGCTGCTCCTTTTACGAGCACTCATGCTGCAAGCAACACTAAATACACTTAAAGCGGAACGGCATGTTTTTGAAGCGTATTCTTTATAGCTACATTCCCATGTACTATATGCAAATTCGAATCTGATCCGGAAGGCAGGTAACATATGGGAATTTAGCTGCCCCAGAATACGTTTCACAAGCGAGTACGATAACGCTTTAAAGACGATATAGAAAACAGTGACAATAAATGAGTAAATCGCGCAAAAAAAATGAAAACTACAGCACAGCAAAAGAATACCGCAAACAAGAAATCAAAGCACATACAAACGGAGAAAGGGGTTCGAGAACGCTTATCTCAACTATGTCGAATGTGCTCTATTTTACGCCCAAATTTGTCAGCAAAGCAAGTTTTATCGGGAAAATCCCTGTGAAATGAAGAAACAAAACAATTTTGCGCTCTGCTAGAGATAGGGGGGGGGGAGTGACAAATCGCGATGGCGAAAGAAGATCCATTGTCAGGGGTCAGGGGATAAAGTAATCGCGCAAGGACGTTTCTCTAGAGGTGATATACCGTAATCGATTGTTTCATCAGAAAAATATACTGTACTCAACTGCTCGGCTAAATACACTACAAAAGTACGTCACTGTAAAGTCTTAGCAAAAAAACTATAATATACGTGAAGCCTTATAATATAACCAAAAGGAACACAACATAATTTGTAAAATACCAGCCTTGTAATACACCAAAAGGAAGGTTCTGAGAGTTTGACTACAAAACTGAAACTTCAAAGTTCTATTGAAAATCGATCAAACACGTAAAGAAACAAACAAGCGAAAACCACAGTGGAGTGAGAGCTGAGAGAGAAAAGAGGCGAAGAAGAAAACGAGAGTGAATCACAGCTGTTTGCTCGGCCAAGTTGGAATTATAGAACTTTTTGAAGTAAACATTTCCTTCCTAAACCACTAAGATGTAAGGGAACAAAACGAAGGAAACAGATATCACATTCACATACAACTACATTAATTAGTAAAATATTTAAAACAAAATCTACGCTTACAATTAGTTAATGGGTAGAAAACCACAGAACAACAGTGAAAATTGAGAGACAAAACAAAAAGTGGTGGGAAAATTTAAATATAGTAATTAGGGCATTTAACCCCAGTATGTACAATTAAACGCTTGGCCATGCAAAGTACAGTTTATTGACAGACCAGACCGTCAATAGTTTAGTTACTGACATATTCGAATCTGGAAACAAAACGGTTATTAAGTCTCCACCCAACAAGTATGTACATGTACTAGAAAGCTAAAAATAAGAGTCTCAAGAACTATCAACCAAGACACGGGGAATATCAAAATAATTTGAGCTTTGAGCATACTCAAGGCTAGTAAAAACCCAATATGCTGAGTACAAATAGAAGAACGGCATAAATACGATACAAAGTGAACAATATAACTTATTACAGTCTTAATGTACAGCTTATTTAGGTTTAAGAACCATCAAAAACCGAAACGAGTTATGTTACATGCATGCATCTGTCACGAAAGCAAAAACAAACAAATATCATAAAGTAACGTAACGTTAACGTACCAGCCGAGACCATAGTTGCATGCACGCGATGAGATAAAACTTCAGTATAATATTGCCAATTGTCAAACACCGGAAGGCAGCACACCGTCGAACCTATAATGACGCACTTTCCAATATTACAACAAACAAAACATACTGTATGTTTAAACAATGTTTCGAACCCGCATAACTTTCGAAAGTCCATGCAAACTTCTTCCCACGCCAATTTCGTAATATGGGTTGTTAAGAGGGTTTGGGTTAGCGCTAAATCACACACCTTTTCAGGAAATATTCCCGGAACTCCTTGTCGGTGAAAATGACTTGAAGAATCTTTGTGCCAATTGTAAGTGGATCGCTTACTTCATGCTGAAAGAATCATATGTAAAAAATAAAAAATAAGCAAAGGCAAATTGCAACGCTCTGTTAAACTCATATAAAACATGAAAAACTATAATTAGCAACAAAACTATAAACCACAAAATAACACACTGCCACCGGATGACTAACTAATCAACACCAAATGAAAAGTACCGCCGTTCGGCGTTCGTCCTGAGTAAGTTTCAGAATCCCAGATCGCTCCAAATCATTCAATGTAACCTTTCGCCCGCATTCCAAGTCGTTGAATAACCACATCTGAAGTTGAAAGAATTAACAGGTTTTATAGAGTGCAGCCTGTGCAGACCGCAGACGCGCATAACAGCATAACTAAACTGCCCAACAACAGGCTTAAAGCACTAAAGTAATGCACGTACAAATATCGCTAAACGGGCGACACTAAAAAAACTAAATCAGGAATTGACGTAAATATATCGCATGTGACAACCTTGTAAACTGTACCGAACATATGACCAATTATGCGAAATATATTTTAAAATAATGTTGAACTCTCACCAAGTCGGCCAGGGACAATCCCTTCCCTTCAAGCGATTTTGTCACAGTCTTTTTCATCAGCCCTTCCTGATTATATACAACGGCGCGGAACGCATCCAAGCACATATCAAGTTCTGTTTTCTGAAAACATCGGACTTCAAACTCAAATAGTGAACGTTTTGCTGTTGTGCCTTACTTACATAATAAATAACTTATTTTCACGGTGTCAGTGTTTATATTTTATATCCAGGCCTTTGTGCTACGAGACGGAACATCTACGCAAGCACTGTTCCGTCTTCCGTTTTAAATACTTTCCTTGGTTTTCTGTCATTTTAACAGCCTTTCCTGGTGAACAATGTACTCCATTTGGACTTTCATTTTTGAATTCGAGGTCCAGAGAAAGTTTGACAAATGGATTTGATAATGATAAAAAAATACAATAATTAATTATAATAAATAGGAACTTACGAAAGGAAATTCCGGGGGCGAGTCAGTCCTAGGACAAGTAGAGGGACTGCAAAAGAAACCAACATCAGTGCATCAAATTGGACATTACAATCTGTCACCAGTGATTAATTAATCTGTGACAATATATAAAAATTAGGTTTAGGATTACTCTGAATTTCGATCGTTAAAAAAAGAGTGACAGCGACCCACTAAAATTCGCAAATGTGATAAAAACGCATTGCTATTTATGGCTGGAAAAAGAAGCACGCAGCTCGCACTTTAAACACTCTAAATATTCAGACAAACAGACATTAATCCAGATGACAAAGAAAACTCACACAATGTCCGACATTGAGGCACGTGCTGCGGAAAGACTCATATGGCCTGAAAGATTACGTATCTATTATAATGTACGAAAATCCGACAACATTGCAGTTGGTGACGGTTCTTGCTTTGTCATATTAGCGGTAAAATCCATTGTCTCTCTCTAACCAGAGAACTGTGATAAGCACGTGCCTCGTTGAAAACAGAACCTCAGAATTCCGAATCACACTCTTATATTGCCACCATTCCAACTTATTCGCGGGGAATGAACCAGCTTCGAAAACTCAAAAAGACTAAAGACATACCAAACGAACGTTCCAATTCCCGTTCCGTTCTCCCAGAGTGAACAGATCCTGTCCGAGATGCACTTGGTGACGATTCGGGCATATCGGATGTACTGTCTGACCCTGACCTAATAATGCCAAAGTTAAACTACAGTACGAAATGATGAGTGAATGCAACAGCAACTAATAGTATTGATTGTTCCGCAAATCATTAAAGGTACGGTAGGCAGCAAAAAAAGACGTCCTTGACTGCGTAATACAGTCATACCTCTACTACGGTGAAGTTAGGACTCCCAGCACAACAACGCAGAACTCCACCCCCGTAAAACTGAAATTTTGAGCATAAAAGCCAAAGAGCCATTGAGCATACCTCAATGGACTGATCACACTTTCCCTAAACGATGTGGACACAGCAGGAAAACAATTCTGACTCTTCTGAGGTACAACGTCCGGCAAACGCGTCTAAAAGGAAACTTTCGTCAGGAAATGGAGCTGTATTTATGCATACTGCATACGCACTAGGCGTGTCCGTATACAGTAGACCAGACAATTGACAATGTATACTATATACAATACACACATACCGAAGATATTTTCACAAGTTAAAGCCAGAGACTACATCATTATCACTGTCAATATGAATAAATGATAAATCTCATGCGCAAAATCACGCACTACGCACAAACCACATTCGAATTGGCATTGACCTATTGCAATTTACAGGGTGGTCCAATAGTTTTAAACCCTGGCATTTCCACCGCCAAAACAATAATATTGATGCAATAAACACGCGATTCGTTTTAAACAACGCGTTATAATGTTTTGCAGCATAAAACAAACAGTGTTTTCAAAATATCCCTCCTATTCCTTCACACAGGCCTCCAGATGCTTCTTGAACGAGCCCTCCGTGGAACGCAGGTATTTGGCGACACTTTAGCCCATAACTTCAGAAGGACAGGACGGAGTGAGGTCAAACTTGTGTGAGGCTTGGTGCAGGTCTTCCTCTCCAAGTGTGATCAGGTGCAAAAGTCGGAAGAATTCAATTCGGACTAATACTGCTGCTATTCCGCATAGCTACAAATCCAGAAAACACGGGCATGAGAACAGCCCTACACGATCGTCGCCTCATGAGATGGTGCTGAGTCTTGATTGATGGTCAAGTGTATTCCATTGCAATAATTACGTCTATGCGGAAGTAGTGTGGGCATCAAAACGTTTTGTAGATAATTTTGACTGCGCACTTCGACGCTTTTAACTACAAAACCCAGTGAAGTCGTTTTCGTCGACGTCACAGCCGACCAGCTCACAGTAGTGGCTGATGGTATAATGATTTTGCCTCCGTTGACATCCTGGACCGATTTGCAAAGAACGTGCCGATTTTGGTGGCTGTAGACCTGCTGGTTCGTGAATAAAGCTCATCTGAAAGAAGGATACCCAAGGCGCGTTCCTCACGACGAATTTTATCAAGTTGACATGTTCGCTTTCCGACATCATTATTCAGCGAGCAGAAAAGATATCAACATGGTACTTCGCAAAGGCTTAGAGAACTGTGTAACGAACCTTTGTGAAAAATATCACGTCATTTCAATGAAAACTCATGAAATTATTCAATTTCGAAAAAAAAATCTTGCAGGGTTTAAAACCATTGGACCACCCTGTATAACCCATTTTCATTTATGCAAAGAATTTGCAGCCTGTGATATCCTAAGGGAGAGGCCCATGAGAAAAAAGTTGTACTCAATTTACTAGCACAGAATGTACGGAATTTCAAAAATATTGCCGTGAAAACCGCATTACTTGAAGCCTTGAACTCATGGAGTTATTCCCGGGCAAACAGTTCTACCAGATACCGTAGTCGGAAACGTTTTTACGGTTTATATCCATTCATTAGCCTTCTTTCTCTTCATAATAATGGTTAAACGAATAAAGATCATTCCTACGGTAATAAAAAGGCGTTTCTAATACTATTATGCCTTAAACCTTAAAAGCGCAAAAATTGATTCTGATAACGGTACCTGGCCGAACTGTTTTCCGGGGAATAACTCTGTGAGTTCTAGGTGCAAAGAAATGAGGTTTTCACAGTAATATTTCAGAAATTCCGGACATACCGTGCAAGTAAATTGAGGAGAGCTTTTTTCTCGTGGGCCTCTCCCTTTAAACATACCTCCTCGTCAGGATCGTCTCCACTTTCACTAGATGAAGAAACAATCACAATTTCCTCAACTCCCTCAGGCGTATCTTCTTTTTTGACCTAAAACAATCGAGAGTGAAAACTATTGAGAGCGAGAGCGCATGAACAAACATCTGGAAAAGGCTTCAGTATCCAGTTTATAGTTCGATTAGCTAGCTCGCACTTCAATGTTCGCCCACGTTACTATGACTATAGTTCACATTCACCACTCAAAATCTTACTGGATTCGATGGGCCTTGTAGGTTAATTTCGCGAAAATGCGTATTCTTCGGCTTGAACTGAACATCGTGAATTGCCTTGCCCAGAATACCAGTATCAGTTTTAGCAGTTAAGAAAGTATATAGCATATCGTTTTGTTGTTTCTTGTCCAGAGTTTTCCACTCATCGAGTGAAATGCCTAGACATTCACTCTGAAATGCGGAAAGGTGAAAAATAAAGTTGACGATTTCAAGAAGCTGACATTATATGGATGTATACAATGTCAATTTCTTCAAACCATTACACAGTGCTTGGACTTTGGACTAACCTGCCGCTAAAGCAAGATGCAAGAGTATGGAGCGTCACTTCACAATTCATGCGGTTAGGCCTTGAAGAAACTTTCAAAACGGCAGGTTAGCCTCCAAGTCTAACACTGACACCAAAACCAAATACCCTCCTCATGACTCACATTAAAATAATCTATGGCATGTTTTACACGCCCCGTATCCGTATCATCCGTCAAGAAAGCTGCAAGTTGTATCGATTCGTCCGCATGGCTGAGTTTCTTCCAAGTTCTCAGCGATATACCCAAGCAATTAGTCTAGAAACCAAGGGTGAATTCCCCCGAAATCCCGAAAAAAAAGGAAAATATGGGGCTCCAATCCAAAAACTAGGAAGAACATGTTAACGCACTACAAATTATAACTCCCTAGAACCGAATCCACATCTTACAACTTACCACAAACTCTGGAGGCATCACATTCAGATTTGTTCGACTGTCAGAAAACCACTCACGGGAGTATCGATCCAACTCTTCTATATTCGCCACACGACTTAGTTTATCGGACGAAAACTGTAAAGGGACATGAACAAAAATTCTACTTCACTTACTGAAGCACTTATGAACTTATTGATTAGCAATAAACAAATATGCCTCGGATCTGCAGGCGACAACGACTGGAAGATTTACCCTTTCCCATTTCACCATTGTACGTAAGTAAAAGTTCTTGTTTAATCAACGCATATGGTAAGAGTAGGAAATCAAAAAAAAACTTACATTTAATAGGCCTTCATTATTCATTGAGAAACTCCCACCAGAAAATTCACCGACACCTGAAGTAACTGTGTAAAAATTGAACTGAAATTATAACTACTACCGAAACAGCATAAACAGCAAGGAAATCATCGGGAACGCGCCAAATTGTTCACAGCGGTAAAAAAAAACCAAGAAAGATATAAAGAAAGTATGGGATACTCTCTAACTATCAAAAACATAATTTTAAAAAAAAAAACAGGAGTTTATTCGCAGATCCACATATGTACAAAGATAAATATAAGGCGACATCAATGTGTCAAAACGATGCAAATTTATACGTGTCTTTACAGAGTAACGGGTAACGTACGACGTACACATGTCAAAGTTGTTCTAACACTTACGGAACAACTATCTTGTTTGTGGTACAACTTGAGAACTGAACATTTCGCATTCAAAAACAAACAAACTAAAAAACCAACAACAAACCAACAAACTACACCTAAGTATTAATGTTAGTGTGGTATAAATAGGTTATAATACTGTTGCAGCCACGAGCGGAAAGTGTTACAATATACATTCAACAAATGAAATGAGATCTAAATGAATTTTGCAGAATGAAATTATTAACGGGAGAAGATATGCTTAGATATGATTAAGCATAAACAAACGGTAGCATAATAGAATAATTCAAATATCTATCAAATTAGATCTAATTGAGATCTAAGTAAACTGACACTGACAGTGGGCCAGTACAGTAATCCCTAATGACAGACAGCTTTACTTTAAAGTGTCACGTACTAACTTTAGTTATTTAAAATTAACTGGCTGTCCTTTCGTACTTTCACCACGAGTACGCTTCTAATGGGTTGTCGAGACTGTTGTTCCTGTATTTTGAGGTTCATTATTATGGCCAGTTTCCACTTGCTCTTCTACATACTGTTCTGGTACAGGAGTTCCATCATGTCCAATTTCTGCATATTCTTGAGAACGGCCACTCTCAGCCTCCAAAGGCAGCTCTCTTTCACTTTCGACAATTTGTCCATGTTCGTCAACGATTTGCATGTCCTCCATATCTTCCACCTACAAAACAATACCAATTGTTTAACAATAATAATTAATAAAATATGTTCGGGACCTCTGCGATCAAAGTCATAGTTGAATGTATATTGTAACACACTGTATTGAACCACCCTTGAATAAAGGAGCGCGCTCTAGCAGCTATAGGGTAAAAGATTTATTATTATTAATTAATTGTACACGTGAATACTATGAGTTCCAGTTCCAAGTGTTACATAAACGCACAAATCCCAGAAATACCTAGAATATGTACTGTCCAACGATTTCCCTCCTTCCCGGAATCCGGAATACCTAATTTGTCTCCCTTACTCAAAGAAAATTTGTAAGTAATAAATTACCAAATTACCATTCATATAATAATAATTATTGCAATATCAGTATTAGTATTAAAGATAAGAAATGACCTCGAAACGTTGAGTCATTTACCACTTTCGTATATGAACTATTAGCATACGAACTAATGAATATAACGTGCTAGGATTTGTACATAGCAGGTTCAGTGTGGGAGTCAATTGGGGAATTGACTACCGCACTTCGACAGTATCTTCAATAAAGACTTATAGTCTTTCGCCGTGTTCTCCACACCACACACACTACTCTACACAGACCGCAGCTACAACAATTTGGCGTTCAGGATCAAGGACGACTTTCGAAGCTCGTGAGGATCGACACTAATTTCGAAAATATCCTTGAGCTAGCGATTTATCGCGCTCGGATTTGCGCATTTTCGAAAATTAGTAGTTCGGTTTTCTGAGATTTTCGAATACAGCATGGCTCCAGGAGCTGAGAAGGAATTGCTGGAGGAACAAAAGAAGATGTTCGCAGAGCACCAGAAGAAAATGGAGAAGCTCCTGGAGGAAACCAGCAACGCGAGGAACGGCTGCTGAAGCTGTTGGAAGGACGAGAGGTGGTTGGATCTTCGAGACTGGAAGCTACGATGGCGCCGCTGCTCGGGGACAGGATACCGACATTCGCGTACGATGTGGACGAGGGAGCTACCTTCACAACGTGGTTCCAGCGGTTCGAGGACGTCGTGAGGGCGGAAGGAGGAGGTCTGTCAGAGGCAGCACAGGCTAGGATGCTCGTGACGAAGCTCAACGACAACGCCTACGTTCGATTGCGTAATGTCGTCGCGCCGAAAATGATCAACGATCTACCGATCAAGGAACTCGCCAAGGAGCTGGAGAAATTGTTCGGGGAGAAAGCTACGATCTTTCGCCGCAGGTACAATGCGTTGCGGACGACAAGACAATAGGTGAATCATATAGAAAGTATGCTGCTAGTGTAAATAGAATGTGTGAAGCCGCTCTGTTTAAGGATATGGCTGAGACCGATTTTAAGACTCTTTTGTTCGTCGCTGGTTTGCAGTTACATGAGGATTCCGAGTTGAGGAAGCGCCTTCTGAAGAAGATGGAGGTGAAAGATGGCTGTAAACTGGAGGATCTACTGGACGAGTGTGACGCGATGCAGACGCTGAACAAGGATGCCGCCAGGATCGGACGGAACGAACAAAATGGAGAGGTCAAGAAGGTCATCAACCCGCGTTGGACGAGGGACCGGAACCACCGCAACCCTAGCAAGGAAGCGACACCGGAGAAGACAAAGGAGCGTGGACCATGTTACAATTGTGGAGAAATTGGACATTGGGCGAGATACTGCAAAAGAAAAGTAGGTTCTAATAGGGGTTAAGGTCAACAGCCGAGACAAGGAGGTTTTCGAGGCTACCGAGGAGGACCCGCCTACACGAAGAAGATCGAGGAGGATATGAGTATCGTCATAGCCGCGACACGGAAGATGGTTGAAGTCGACATTGGAGCGCAGCGAGTCCAGATGCAACTGGATACTGGAGCAGATGTCACACTTATAGACGAAGCGACGTGGAGATCTCTGGGATCACCGAAGCTGGAAAGTGTGGACACGAAGCTGAAAGCTGCCAATGGGACGCCGATCGCCGTGCAGGGACGTCTAACGACGGATTTCGCGTGCAACGACTTCAGAGGTCACGGGAGCTGCTACGTGATTGAGGATATCAAGCTACTGGGAATCGACTGGATCGACCAGCTACCACCGTTCAAGGACGCATTCGAGGCAATGTGTTGCGCAGTGAAGACTACCGAATTAACGGAAGGACTTCTGCAAGCGTATCCGGACGTGTTCAAGAAGGAGCTGGGTCGATGTACAAAGATGAAGGCCAGTTTTGTACTGAAGAAGGATGCTCAGCCGATCTTCGCCTCAAGGAGGAAGATACCGTTCGCGGTGGAACCACTGGTTATGGAGGAAATCAACCGACTTGTCCAGCAAGACGTGATCTCACCAGTGGAGTATTCGAGATGGGCCGCGCCAATTGTCGCCGTGAGGAAGAAATCGGGAGCCGTGAGGGTCTGCTCGGATTTCTCAACGGGACTCAACGACGCATTGGAACTACACCGCCACCCACTACCGACAGCTGAAGAAATCTTCGCTCAACTTAATGGAGGTATGTATTTTACGCAGATCGACTTTGCTGATGCTTATTTGCAAATCGAAGTTGAAGACTCATCCAAGGAACTGGTCACAATTACGACGCAGAAGGGATTGTTCCGGTACAATCGCCTACCCTTTGGAGTCAAGTCTGCACCCGGCATATTTCAACAAGTAATGGAATCAATGATCGCAGGACTAGAAGGATGTGCTGCCTATTTGGACGATGTGTTCGTGACCGGCGGTTCACTCGAGGAGCACAATAGGAATGTTCGCAATCTATTTGAGAGGATCAACGAATATGGATTTCGTGTACGACTGGAGAAGTGTAGTTTTGCTCAGCGTCAGATCCGTTTCCTGGGACATATTATCGACAAGGACGGCCGTCGACCGGACACAGAGAAGATTGCCGCGATCAAGGATATGCCGGAACCCAAGAACCTGCAGCCAGCAGGTGGAATCGTTTCTTGGGTTAGTTTCTTATTATTCGTCTTTCGTACCAGACATGCGTTCCTTTCGTGCACCATTGGACGCACTGAAGAAGAAGGACACCGAGTTCATCTGGTCCAAGGATTGTAAGGAAGCCTTCAAGAAACTCAAAGAAGTGCTACAATCGGATCTTCTCTTGACGCACTACGATCCGAAGATGGAGATCGTCGTGGCTGCAGATGCGAGCGACTACGGGATCGGAGCTGTCATCTCGCACCGATACCCGAATGGAATGGAGAAAGCCATTTGGCATTCTAGTCGCGCCCTCACCCCTGCAGAGAAGAACTACGGACAGATCGAGAAGGAGGCTCTCGCTTTAGTATACGCGGTAAGAAAGTTTCATCGGTATATCTATGGGCGAACCTTCACGTTGTTGACCGATCACAAACCTTTGCTTGCTATATTTGGAAGTAGGAAAGGAATTTCGGTACATTCAACAAATCGGTTGCAAAGATGGTCACTTGTGCTACTGGCGTACGACTTCTGTATCCAGTACCCATCAACCACCAGCTTTGGACAAGCCACAAGCCGATGCTTTATCAAGACTGATTTCTACCCAGCACGTGTCAGATGAAGACGTCATTATTGGAAGTATTGACGATGATGTCAACGCCGTGTACCTGGATGCTATCAGGTCTTTGCCAGTTATGAAGAAGGACATTCGCGCTGCAATGGAAAAGGACGATACATTACCGAATACCGTGGAAGCTGTGAAGACAGGAAGATGGCCTGCAGGAAGACCAGGATCTGCCCTGCACAACTTCTACAGCAGAAGATTGGAGCTCTCGATATTCGAAGGATGTCTTTTTATGGGTCGTCGGATCGTTGTGCCGCACTCGTTGCATGGAAGAGTGTTGCGGATGCTACACGATGGACACCCGGGAGCGACGCGAATGAAGATGTTGGCTCGAAGCAACGTCTACTGGCAAGGATTGGACAAGGACATCGAGATGTTGGTCAAGAAATGCGACTCTGGCCAATCTGCTGCGAAGATGCCCTTGAAGAATGAGCTGATGCCATGGCCCCAATGTGTTCGTGCTATGGAAAGGATTCACATCGACTTCGCTGGACCGATGGAAGGAAAGATGTTCCTCGTCGTTGTGGATGCCTTCTCCAAGTGGCCGGAGGTTCGTGAGATGACAACTACGACCGCCACTGCTACGATAAAAGAGGTTGGGAAATTTTTTGCACAATTTGGTTTTCCAGAAACAATTGTGTCAGATAATGGTAGCCAGTTCACATCAAAGGAGTTTGAGGACTATTGCCGGAGAAATGGGATTAAACATGTGAAGACTCCACCCTTCCTTCCACCCACAGTCAAATGGACAAGCGGAACGCTTTGTGGACACCTTCAAGAGATCTCTTCAGAAGTTGAGAGGGGAGCGAACGACAGCTGAGATGCTTCAGAAGTTCTTGTTCACCTACCGTTCAACTCCGTGCTCATCCTCACCTGGAAAACGATCGCCTGCTGAGAACTTCATTGGCCGAACGTTGAGGACTCCACTAACAGTACTTTCGGAAAAGGAGAAACATCTTCCCGAAGAGAGAATAAAGAAGATGGAGGAACAGTTTAACCGTCATCATGGTGTTCGTAAAAGGGACTTTGCTCCTGATGATTTGGTCTACGCCCGCGACTACAAGAATCCTGCAAAGCCGACGTGGATAGCCGCGAGGATTCAAAAGAAGATTGGACGTACGGTCTACGAGGTTGTGACAGCGGACGGACGAATCTGGAAACGACACATGAACCAGCTGAGGGAAAGACAAAACGATGACGCGCTGCCAGTCCTGTACGATGACTTTGGTCTACAGGAAGCGAATGCGAATCGACCCGAGACGCAAGAGGAATCGACATCTACTAGGGACGTTAGTGGCGACGTTTCGACAGGATGGGACGATTCAGACAGCGACGCTGGAACAACGGACGGAGGACGCCCAACGAGGATGTGTGGACCACCGAAGAGACTCGTCATGGATCCGTCTAATAAGAAATACACTTTTGTTTAGTAGGGGAGGTGTTAAGGAAATGACCTCGAAACGTATATCTAAACACTAGTTATTTCCTGTTCCTACTTAGTCTATGTTGAGTCATTTACCACTTTCGTATATGAACTACCAGCCGTTCGAAGAGCCCTACGGGCTCTTCTCCGACTGGAGGAATCGGCCTTCGGCCGATTGTTCCCCTATTTAAAAAAAGGATTCTACTATTTAAAAAGTTAACTCTCGTCTCTTTCTCCTCCCACACAATCACACGTCTCTGATTGTGGAAACGTATAATAATCAGTTTGGATCACCACTCGACTAATGCCACCATGCAAATTTGCTATTGAAGGTGCTGTATGTAGGGCAGAGGATTATCCTCGTCATAAGCTAGCATAGCTCAGCAGGTAGAGCGTTGGACTGTGAAGCGAGAGAATGGGTGCTGCTGTGGGTTCGAATACCGCCAGCGGCAAAGATTTTGTATGTTCTCAGTTCTCATTCGATTATGAATAGAAAATTTTCTTTATGAAAGGATTTCGTTGCGTGCATACAAACAAAAGACCAAGTAAACTCTTCTCCTTTATATAATAAGATATTAGCATACGAACTAATGAATATAACGTGCTAGGATTTGTACATAGCAGGTTCAGTGTGGGAGTCAATTGGGGAATTGACTACCGCACTTCGACAGTATCTTCAATAAAGACTTATAGTCTTTCGCCGTGTTCTCCACACCACACACACTACTCTACACAGGCCGCAGCTACAACAAAAGACAAGACAAATGTTCCAACCTCTTCGTAAACCAATCCGTCGTCAACAAAAGTGCCTTCCTCAACCACTTCCCCGTCCATAATCACCGCGCCGTCGCCTTTTTCATCAGGACCCAGTTCCTATATAAGTATAATTCCTTAGAATTTATCCTTATTAATACGTTATTCCGCAGAAGAACGAAGAACAAACGTGACATCAATAAGAGTTATTACATCAAAATTCAACTTATTGGTATGTATAAATAGTTACCCAGCCAAGTTACCTTCTAAAAACACGTTGTTTGATTATAACGGTAAGCTTTAGATATTGATATAACCAAAAGCTTACGCCTGCTAACCACGCAGATTAACCAAAAATAAAGTCAATTAAAAAACATCAACAACCAACCCTTGACAACGACATAGCTTGTGCGTGAATATTCTCTGCCTGATCGGCCTCAACGTATCGTTCTTCAATGACATTCTGGAAAACAAAACAAAACAGTAATTGAAAATTGTATATAAAAGTAACAGACTCGAAAAAAACTTGACTGTATCACTACTCTGCCGGAGCACCGGACCCTCTTCAATATGCACGTAAATCAACTACCGATCGTTGCATTTGCAATTCTAATAACAAAAGACCACCTGGCTATGTTCCACACGTGTTTTTTGCTGCAGAATCGGAATAAATAAATATGGACGGAGGAACAAACAGAAATAAAATCCTAATCGAAATCTGCGATTCGAAAATTCGAACCAAATATTCAATCTTTCAAGAAACCCTCTTTTTTTTAAGAAACATAAGAAAGAATTAAACACACAGAGCCAGGAAAATGTATATTTCAAGAAACATACCCCCAGTTCATCTTCGATTTGCACCTTCACTTTATGTTGATCTTGAGCATCGGACGTCTTTTCGGGTGCCTTTCTTTTTCGAACTTTTATCACCACTGTGGCGCCCGAATTTATTGATAGAGCTTCGATCCACTGTCTAAATGCAGTCTTCGATAAAAGGAAAGAAATATAGGAATAGGGTGTAGTTTTCGTGAGCCTCCTCCTTTAAAGCGATATGAAGGCCGGTTTTTGTAAAGCGTGTCGGATAACTGCATTCTAATGTGTTGTAAGCAAATGAAAATAATTGGACTAAAAGCGCAGTATCGCGGATATGTGCATACACTACAGGGGAATATAGAGTCAAGTTTCTTTTCAAAACCAGCTGTTACACCCCTGAGTTTTATTGGAAACGTTCTGAAATATGTGGTACGCGTGCGTCATACTTGCAAAACATAAATAATCAGATCATACATATTGGAAATTTGGAAACAGAGACCTTGAACAATCAACAATGGACTCAAGCGCAAAACTTACTGTTGTAGCTTATGTAGGCGCATCTTCTTAACAGTGCCGTCGCCCAAATGCAGATCGCACAACGAATAGTTAATGGGCGGCTGAATATAACGATTAAATTAAACGACTTAATTTCACAAAAGTTAATTTGTAGCCCACAGCTCACACATAACTATTATATACAATGTGAATTAAACGAAAAGTGCACGAACCTACGTCAGCAGACGCCGCACACGAAAAAAAATGGGTTCGGGAGGAGAAAGACATCTCATCAAAATTATAATTCTCAAACTTACCACTCTTATGTTCGGCGTTATCTTCGAATGGTGCGGTCGGGTTACTAAATACGGTAAGAGATAAACAACATCCAGCAATGTAAAATGTTTGGCACTTAGGAACTCCCCAAAAACGAACTAAACTAACAGATAAATGAAAAAAAAATCCGCTCAATAAAAAGCAACTCAAAAAAATTAAACTATACTTATATAACAAATAATATTAAATGGTGAACTATACGTACGCATTTCTGTAAACACGAAAACGTGTAAGGCAAAGACGCCTACTATTTACCTCATTCGCAACTTCGACTTCGCATAAAAATAAAGTTCAATGGAAACACCAACAAAGCCCAATGGCTCACCTGGACCTGAATCGTATTCATTTTCATCTAGTATGTCTTTCTTCATGTTTGACGACGACGACGAATCTGTTTCCTGCAAAAGAATTTGTTACCGGAAAAATACGAGCGTCTACCACACAAAACACAATTCGTGTAAAAAACAAAGAAACGCTGTCGTCGCTGTCACGATATTTTCGCAATCTTTATTTGATTTTCTTTAAATATAGGTGTCGTCGCTGTCACGATATTTTCGCAATCTTTATTTGACTTTCTTTAAATATAGGAAGTTATGAAGAAAAATTCGGAACCAATTCAAAGTTTTAGAAAAACAAACTCGGGGAGAGATTTCACTGAGAATGGGAGATACTCGACTACAGTAGATACGTAATTGCCCGGACAGAGGCTCATTATAATATTATAAATACCTGAAGTGATACTCAATTGTGATATGATGTCTCTGCAGGGTATCCATTCTCGCGCAATCCATCCGGGCAATTCCTTTCATGCACAATCTACTGTCATTCAGTATCTCCCATTCTTAGTGAATTATCTCCCTGAGTTCGTTTTTCTATGACTTCATATTGGTACCATATTTTTCTTCACATCTTCCAATATTTAATGACAACCAAATAAAGCTAACGAGTTTATCGTGACTGCGTTCCTTTAAGGTCGGACTATAAACTGTAGGTGCGAGCGCTAAATATCAAATGAACAAATTGCTTATAAACATAACATCGCTCACTTTCGAGGGCAACTTCCTGCGAAGAATAGCAGGTCTGGTAACTTTATTGAATTCCATCATTCCGGGATTATTTGTGCTGACACGCGCCTATAAATTGCAAACATAAAGCAAAGACCTAACTAGTGTTACGACACGGACACGATCATTCCATTTTATTTTCCAACGGTGCTCCTAACATCACAGCAGTATGAAGTGTACTGACTAATAATTGTACGTGATCACTTAATAGCAATCACATTATTGGCGTGGCGAGCGATAAGCGTCGACATAGATGGACAACGACATGCTTAATTTTCAAGTGTGAAACTGTTTTCAAACAAAATGTGATTATGCGATAGATCTTTTTTCGGAGCTAGATTGTCCAGAGTACCTAGCCAGTAGTAGACAATCACAAACAATTTCTTTACTGTGATAAAACAGACAAAATCAACGACCAACCTTATAGAGTGGCTCGTCAACAGGTGCAATTGAGGGAACATCTTTCGGTTTATACGACGGCGCCGGTTGATCGGCCAGCTTCTCCAAGTATTCAATAACCTAAATTCGTTTCTTTGAAAATTTCGTGTCTTTTACGTGTAACACATGAATACTATATGTCGATGTCGATAGACATTGCCACCTAAATATGCGTCTTGATTTTGCGGTACTGGCGCTAATATTCTTATGGAAGGAGTGTGCAAGAACGTTCCACCATGCTATAAGAATTCAGAACTAAAACGTCACGTATTCCAAAGCGACTTATTTAGAAAATCTAGAGTTAATTGATAAAAACGACCTCTTGTGGTGGTTCCTTATTGAGATAAAGATGAGGAGCGAAGTCCTCATGACTTGGATCGCTACTAGGCTTCCCGCGTCGGAAGTGAACACTGCACACGCGATCTCTCGGGCCAATTTCCTAAAAAAAACACGCAAATCAAAATAGTCGTAAATAGCAGACAGGGGAGTTTAACTAAGTAGCTCAAACATTAATGGGCGAATACAAATCTACATCGGAAAGAAAAACAGAAAACCAGACATAAAACTTACTCGCTTCCCAATTGCGTAAAGCCACTGAACGCGCTTCAACCCTGGTTCACGAGGTACCTGAACAATATGAATAATGCTTGTATATTATTGTCTTGTGGAAAGAGCTAAAAAAATTCCCCTCCATTCAGTAGCTGTTGTGTTCACTGAATACAAATTAAACATACTTGGAAAAAGCGAATGGATGGGTATGCCGTCCTGCGGGACCAGGAACAGAAGATACACTTTTCCATCCCTCTTGACTGAAAAGTGAAAAGATAGTGTTTATCACAAACAAATTCGCGAGGCCAAAATGACAGAGGGAAATTGAACAATGGTTGAAAGGGGAGGGGGAGAATTTTTTTGAAGGAGTGCTCCGATCGGGTTGAAACATCACCCAGAGAGGTAAGAGGCCACGCGGAATCGATCTAGGCTATCAGTTTTATCAAATTATCGATTTATTGTTTTTTTTCCAGCTCTAAAAATGGTTCTGGTCGCCCAATTTCACTAAACCTTCTTCCAAAGTGGGTAAGAAACTAAGCGTAACTGATCTACCAAATCAAGCCAAAAAATCAATAAATAGATAAAATTTCGCATTCGACGGCGGCGCCGCGAACGAACACTCACAGTCTCTGATGATTGACGGCATGTTCGCGGCGGCTATCTGGGTCTTGGCAAGTTCGCTCCGCAAAAGTGGCGGCTATTCGGCGAGGATAAACCTGCCGCGAACTCGCCAAAACAGGCGAAAATGCGGCGGCTATCCGGCGGCTATTCGGCGGCTATCGGTGTTTTGTGCACACACGAGCGATACGACTCACATTTCTCTTTTGAGAGCGGAATGCGGGGTCTCAGTGGGTTTAATTACCCAAGTTTGAGGTTAGCACTAACCCCGAGACCCTAGCACCATGTTGTGTGTCTCAATACAATTTTGTAAAGCGTGACTTCGGGCATGTTGGTCAATTTCATTTTTTTATCGTTTATATATTTTTTTCGGAAGAAAGGTATTTTTCTCTGGACCCTCCTCGCCGAGAGAGTGTCCGGCGGCTATTCGGCGGCTATCCGGCGAGTTCGCCCCGCCTTCAATGATTGTCGCGCCTTCAGACTTCTCTTGTCGCCGAATAGCCGCCGCGAATATGCCGTAGAGAACGTAGGTTGAGAGAGCGCGCGCGCAGCACAGTAGGTAGAGTGAAGAGAAGCGAGAGTGTCAGAGAACAAGAAACACTACGGGTTACTCCAAATGACGAAATCCACGCAATTTTAGAATTTTATTTTTTTGCGGAAAAAAAGGCAAACTTTGCTCGCATTTTTTTCGCTTTAAAGTTATCGAATCAGAATTCCAAACCCCTACGGAGATTTCTACAGGTCTTGCGAACATTTGTCTAATACATCATATGCCTCTACACCCAGTGGTTTTTCTGAAAAAAACATCACAAGTTTATTTTTCCATGACTTCCAGAATGGTCGATTTTTAACAACACGGTTTCTACTTTGTTGCTGACCTCACGATGTTATGATAACCACCATAGGCCATAAAATGAGTCCCGTGAAAAGCACTTCGAGTATATCCCGGTCTACTTACCCTATTTAGACTTCAGTTTATTGTAAAAATCCGTGGTATTAACATTACTATTGAATACAAATATACTTAATTTGATATGTGGGCAGACACATAGACATAGAATTAGCCGCAATAATAACTTGTGGTAATAAATAGTAATAAATATTTTCCTCAATTTGCTTTCTTTGTATGTATTCAGCTGACAATTCTTCTGGTCATCAGACATCACTTACAGTAAACCAATGAGTGGGGCAAAGAGGTTTATGTCTGTTATTTAATTAAAGGGATGGGTTCACGAGAAAATCACCTTGTTTTTATGCTTTAGTTTGATTGTACACAGGTAAACTTAAACAAAGCGCATACAAAATGTTTCTTGAATTATTCCCTAGGGATGATATTAGGTAAAAAAGGTGGGTATTGATCGCTTTTTCGCAAAAGTACCAACAAGATAAACTAAAGGGAAGTTAAGAGTTGCCAGTTGTCCTCTCGTTTAGTTTTCGTCAATATTCTTTGAAGCACAGGATTCACATTGGTATGTTTTATTGCTTTTCAGGCTTCCAAGTAAGACCTAGCATTCAACAAAGAACGTCGCAATATGCTTTAAAGGGCATGTCAAAGGGGATTCTGCGCAGAAATGTATCTCCTGGCGCAGACTAAGTAAATCTCGAAAGGCGCCCAATACAGTAAACCCATAAAAATGGCGCCAGAATAAAATATTTGTGTTTTTGTCATAAACGTGAACAAACCCTGCCGCAACGCACGCAAACGGGTGCGTTGCGGCGAGCCGGTAATTCAAACCGTCCCGAGGACAGCGATTTGGCTTAGCTTTGTCCACACGACTCGAATCCCATACTGAAAGGAGTTTTTTTGGAGGAGTTTGAAATTGTTTTTCTTCTTACATGAAAGTTTTTGTTTATTTTTATTTTCACTTTCCTTACCTTCAAAGCTTTTTTTGAGCCCAACATGCAAAACCGGCTTGACATTCCCTTTAAACATATGGTCAACGCCAACGCGTAACCGCCACAGAAACCAGCTGTTGTAGCTATCCTTGTCAAAAAAGGGTTCCTCGTAAGGGTTTACCTTTGTACGGGGTCCATGGGAAGGGTTCTTTAGACTTTATAGCGATAGCCTTTTCGTTAACGAGCCACTCTTCAAGCGTTATATAGGTGCGAACTTACCGCACTGATATCGCCTGCTATGGCAATGCAAGCAGATGATTAGTCGTCGAAGCAAGTTTACTCGTGTGCAGCCGAGAAGAGGACTATTTGTTGACAACTACATAACAAATTACGGTCAATTTGAGGTTTGTTAGTGTAGAACCTTGATCTGGACAACAGGGTATGTAGAACACATTTAGGGAAGCAGCATTTGAAAAATAATTTACCAAAACAAAACCATAAGTTTCGTTATTCCACCCAAATCTAGTATTTCCAATGCTTTACGAATTCACCACCTGAGTTAGGTTTCAAATGAATAGGGTTTGCCATGTCAAATATTTTTCTTAATTCGTTCCTACATTGAAGTAAAAGAAGGTGTGATATTTTTAATAAAAAGAAGGTGCGATATTTTTAATAATGTTATTTAGAATATTAACACTTACGAATTCCCTTAGAAAAATCGCGATTTAATTAAAAAATCGCATTATACTTCATTGTAAACAAAAAACTGAAGTTTAGTGAAGTTAATTAAATAGTGCGTTATTGGACCGGTAGTGCATTCCCCACATTTCGTTGCGAACGCGCGTAGCTTAGCCCCGCCCGCCCAAATGCCCACACCGGTTACCAACTGTGATGCCGTTGTTGTTGATGATCCGAATTTTGTTTGTGTTTTGCCTACAACACGAAGTCAGTCACGATCTCCGGCCCGAGTAAAAAAATATTTGAATTTCGCGCCAAATTGATGATCAGGGAAATCGGTGTGGGACAGAGCCTACTGTATGTGCATGCACTTTTGCATGCGTTGTGCACTTTTTCTTGATTTCACAAAGGCGACGGAGCAAAAAAAAATGAAAAATTGGAAGTTATCGGAATGTTAAATTGTGAAACAAAAACCAGCAATAATTTACTATTCATATTACGCTACAGGATAGGCGAAGGAACATAAAACGAGAAGGCCACATAACTTCTGTATATTTTCTTCCAGTTTCGTCGAGCACGAGCATATGGGAAAACGATTCCCATTTCTATTTCTCAGCACATGCAGTAAAGAGAAACGTTTGAGATAAAAAGGTGTCATGAATGTATAGACGTACATATCTATAATCTTTTCCCTATTGCAGACTGCCACCATGCCACGGAACGGAGAGCTGCTCTGATGGAAATACCGTTCATGACAATCAGTAACTTATTTGAATAAAATGTTTTGTTTTAATTATGTCGCCAGCAAATTCAGTTCGTTACATAACAAATAGAAATCAAAAAGTGAATATGGTGACTTGAATAAAGAAATGTTTATTTACGACAAATGAAAATAGTGGATCCTTGAATTATTGTCGCAGACGAAATCATATTGAGGCGGAAGAAGCCAAAACGAAAGGAGCCTGAAAATGTATATGTTGTAGAGTAAATTTCACCGTTTCAGTACTGTATGTCTAGTGATGTAAATTTAACCTCCCTTACCGACCGAAAGCTAGACGATCAGCTGATTACCCAGACATCAGAAAGATAATAGACACATAGAAACTTGACAAATATAGACAAGAGAAGGGTATATAAGCAAGGCGGGAAGCTGTACGTGGTCACTTCTTTTTTTTCTTAATTTTTTCCCTTGTTTTCTCAGTTATCGCCGAAACATTCGATTTGCGTTCTTTTTTTTTACCGAATACTCGTAACTTACTTGCACGAGGAACGAAAACGATGGACAACATCATCCAATTGAATTGTGAAGATCGAGAATGCCCTCTTTGTGGAAAGGAGTACGCTAGCCTGAAATACCACATAGAAAAAGCCCACAAGGTCAGTTAGCGTTTAGTAAATGTTATGGAAATGAGCAATTATTATAAAGCTGTGAACGAGTTGATAAAATTTGTACGCGTGTGTACTTCATACGCCCTGCCGATTTGGCTTTTTCTGTAGAAAATCAAAGTTATGTCGGTTATTCTTAGATCACACTGCCTTGAATTCGCGAAAGTAGGAGTCATTGCACTCTACGTTTGAATAAAAAGCCAATAGATGATTAAGTATACACTTGTAGATGAAGGTTACAATGAACACGAAGAAGAACCCACCGTTACCGCTTGAATGTGTGTTCTGCGATTCTCGCCACCCAAACAGAGAGATACTTTGTGACCATCAATCGGAGCAACATCCTGAAATGGGCGTGAAGAAAGAACGCATCAAATTCTCATCGATGGATGAGTTCGAAGTATGTGAAGTCATGTGTTTACATAAGTTTAGAATACTATGGTAGTTGAAAGGGAAATAATTACATAATATAGGTTGACGGGTAGCATATGAATTAGCGGTGAAAAGCTGAACGGAGCCTGGCCACCGAGATTACCATATTATGCTTGCGCATGTAGACATGCTTAGTACGACAAATATTATATAAGCGAAACCTATCAGGTCACTGCAGCCGACTGACCTACGAGTTTACTACAACCTGGCACATTTCTTAATGCTAGCAAATATTTAAACACAATTGCAGGCGTTCAAAAACTCTCTGGAGGAAAAGGGGCCCTGTGTTTTTGTAATAACCGACACATACACGTCACCCAGCGAGAAAATACGCTACAAATACTACGTGTGCAGCCGGGAGAAAAACAAACGATGCAAAACGGGCTCGCAGCCTCGGATAACGTATAAGGACGTCGAACAATGCACCGCATTTCTTAAGGTATATATTACGATTGTACGTTCGTTTGAAGCATGAATTTTAAACTTGTCAATTATTAAAAAAAGGTATATTAGCAACATACTTCCAGGTGAAAATCCTAAATCCTGACGTGGAAGTGGTCTACTGCCAAAAGCACAACCATGAGTTGGATGCGGGGAAGCTTCCACTGTCCAGCTCTCAAAGGCAGTACATCGCGGACCAGCTGGAACAGAAAATTCAACTGCAGAAGATTTTGGACAATTGTAGGGAAAAAGGAGCTGACAATCGTCTGTCTCTCCTAAAGAAGAAGGAGCTCAAGAAACTGCAGGTAAAGAAACTTACCAGACATCGTAAATAGTACAATAACTGCACAGTACAATAATAGTAGAAAACGAGGTACAAGTTAAGCGTACTTACAGTGTCAAATCGAATCAGTGGAATGGAAGTTTCACGAAAGTGACCACGAGAGTGTGCGTATTAGGCAGCTGCACGAAGGGCTCGGGTCCTCGATACGACATCTGGAACTACCCCAGTCCAGCTCGGGAATTGGATTCAGATTAGGTACCTTTAAAAAACTGTACGAGATATTGTATTTATTATAACAGTCACAACCCAAGTAACTTGAATAATTTTCTTGTTTTAGTAGTAATAACGGAGAAACAAAGGGAATGGTTGGAATCGTATGCAGGAAAGGGGATCACAATTGATTCTACATTCTCAATCAGCCACTACATGTACAAATTATCGACTGTTATTGTAAGTTCGTTATGATCTACGATGTGAAGCAGAAAGAAAATATAAGAATGCAAAGAAATACGTACGACTGACAATTATCCAAGGAAACATTCAGGTTGTGGACGACGTAGGACGCACACTGCCTGCCGCATACCTGCTCAGTGCACAGACGAAGGCTGAAGACTTCAGAGTTCTGTTTCAATCGATCAAAACCGTCTGCCCCGACTTCGCTCCAGCAGATTTCCTGACAGGTAAATAAATAAGTCATACTTTTTGGTACGGCACAGCTTGATGGGAGATCAGGAATTACACACGGCTAAGGACAACATTAATAGTATAACTTTAGACGACGATTCGGCATTTTTCCTCGGCTTTATGCAAGTGTTTCCGGAATCAAAAGCTGAGAAGAAATTATGTGTATGGCACGTCTTAAAGGCTGTCCTACAGAAGACACAGATTATTAAGGTGAGAATAGGCTTAATGCAAAGTAGCATATCACAAAACTATTATCGGGGGATTGAAGAAACCTGTAGTGAATAAGTGAAGTATTGCAACATTGGCGTTTGGAAAATATGTTTACAGAATGCGGAGTTCGCGGCCAACGTCAGGGCGACATTTGACAAGCTCACCAAGGAACCCAACAAAGCCCAATTTTTCAACGGACTCCTTTCCCTGCTACAGCATTTAAAGGACAACAAAGAACATGACTTCATATCATATTTGAGGTAAATGATAGTAAATATCCCATAGCTGACTCTCAGTAACATGTAACAGGTAAGAGGCAAACTGATAAATGACATCACCTTTGCAGGATCGTCGGCTTCTCATTTCGAAGGGCTACAGGATAGACCAAACACATAAAGGGCACAGGTTGGCCATCCTGTCGTACGCTGAAGATCATGTGAAGGTAGCAGCCGGAGAAATCTATGTTAAATCGACATCAAATCCCGATCACTGGTACCTAGTATCCAAAATTCAGGAGTGCGAGTGTACGGTAAGTAGCACAATTCATTTTGCGAGTGTACCTAAGAAGTAGGTAGGACATGTAGCGCACGGAACTAAAAGACTCATTACATAAAATAATTCAGGAGGTCAATGGACACTGCACCCATTGCCAAGTGTGCCCATGGAAGTACAACTGCAACTGTCCTGAAGGATCAAAAAAGGGAGTTAGCTGCAAGCATTTACATGCAGTGCAGATGTTTGGAGGCCGCGCACGTGAAGCACTCAGACAATATGAGAGAGCACTTGGGGCCATATACGACTCGGAAGAGGAAGACGATGTCATTGATGTTGGCACTTATACAGATGATGATATAGCACCGAAGGATGAGAAAAAGGTAACATTTGTACATTAATTCACGGCGTACGTATGTATAAGGGCGCATTCGAGTTGGACATTTTCCGGAAAAGAAAAGAAAACTTTTGGTTCGAGATGGATTTCACCAGAAAAGAATGCAATTGCCACGCATACACATGCAAATGATCGATTGATTTTAGTTTCAATTACGGTACAATTGCATTTTCGACAATTATTTTGCGTGTATTATTTTTTTTCTGGGTGTCCATCTCGAACCACTTTTTTCTTTTCTTTTCCGGAAAATGTCCAACTCGAATGCGCCCTAAGCACCAGCACCTACAATTACTAAGTAGGCAATAAAGAAAACAAAAAATTAAACCACATTACCACATTCATCACTTCGTAGTTCCAGGCAGTCGGCGAGTACGCACTTGCAGAGATGGAGACCCGTACCGTCCAAGTTACACCGACTGAAAATGCCCAAAGATTAGAACGAATGGCTTTGTTCGATAGAGGCAACCAGGTAATACAGATAAAAACAATACAATTAGGGAGAACATGGGGAAGGGAGGGGACGTGTATTCAAAAATTAACTAAATATAATGGAAACAATATTTTTTTTAGATCTTGGCAACCCTGCATCACGCATTGAGCGATTTGGCTTTCAAGAAGAAGGATGCTGGGGAACTGGAAACCTACGTTAACAGTATGGAGGGCTTCGCAACAAGTTTCGGACTTTATGCACCACAGCCAACAACTACCGCTGTAAAAAATCTCAGCAGAAAGGCAGGAAATGTAAGGGCTACTAAGTTAATTACATAAAACTAATAAAGCAATTTGTAGTGGACTGACTAAAAGGGAGGAACGCAATAGGAAAAATCCAGCGGGTATTCTAATTGGCAAGATTCGCCCTCTGCCTACATTTAAAAACGTACTAGCAAAATTGCAGAATGTCAAAATGGCCAACTCACTTGAATTGAGTGCTGCACACACCAACAATCCACCCCTTCTTCTGAAGAGCTTCCCAGCACACGGACAGGTCCGGCCTCCGGCAACTGCAGACATAATAACCGTAAAACGAGTAAGTTACATAATAAAATAAAAACCGAGTGGTAAATTCTCAATTTGCAAGAAAGGAATAAAAAGATAATAAGAACTATTTTAGCGCACAGCACTTAATACGGAGCGACGTGACAATCAACCAAAGAGAGGGAAAATACTTCCTGAGGTACCACCCGAGAGACAAGAGTTCTGTGCCGCGCGAAAGTGTTGGAGAGAAGACCCCACTACAGAGTTCGAAAGCAGTGATGCCGGCGATGGTCTTCCGCCCGTTTACTGGAGCAGATGCCAGAATTGCAGGGTACCATACCATGTTGAGTGCAAAAAACCATTTGAAACAGCCTGTGACAACTGCGGCTGTAAGGTCATTGAATACTGGGTAGAAGAGTCTTAGATTCAACCTAACATTTTCATGTCATCCCCTATTAATTATATATTCTACTTATTATCCTTGGTTTTTATATGTTGTTATTTTCTTTTATACATTGCAGTTCATAGTTGATCTAATTAATAACTTCCGTTGTGGCTTTTAAAGAAGAATAAAAGATTTTTAAATAAGAATAAAATAAAACACAAACGTTGCATGCATAAGTAAAGCAACCGACAAAAAAATATTTAAACAAAATATGCACAACATATGCAAAATGCCTGCGAAAGTGCATGCACCTACAGTACGCACTGTTTCCCTGATCATCAATTTGGCGCGAAATTCAAATAATTTTTTACTCGGGCAGGAGATCGTGACTCACGAAGTCCCTTACTTTAGCAGTATGTTTCGAAAAAATTATTGTCATCCGTTCGAACGGTAACTCTTATTTTTTTTTCGTCTATCTTTAGGATGCATTCGATATGGGCCGTTTCCTGAAATAAACTCAACCAGAAGTGTTTTTTGATGAACACCCGAAACTATCTTGAATATTGTTTCCGGAACTTATGGAGTACCGTAGTTGAGACTGCAATTCAATCGATCCTTTATGTTTATACATTATGGTATTTTGCCAATTTCATTTATTTCCCGTCTCCATCTAAAAACTTCTATTTATCGGCGATGTCCATTCCGAATAATCAGAATGCGCCTAAAGCGCGCCCTTTCCTTGTAAAAATCACTCTCGAACCGCGACGCGGACCGGTGGACCGCACAACGCGTTTCGTACCCTTCCTGTGGCCGTATGCACGAACGACCGGGGACCTCCCGGCCGGGAGGCACCCGCTAGAGCCGTCCCCACCCGGTATATGGCCCCCGGTATGCACGAAACTCCGGGTGCGGGAGGCTGACGCACTTTTGGATTTTGGGCGCGAAATTTCAAATTTTATTAATTTATACTCGATTTTGGTGTAAAATGCATTTTTTTTTCAGTAAAAGGAATAAAAGGAGGATAGGAAAGATAAGATTCCATAATTATACCATGTTTACTCTTGTCTATATAGTATGTGTTTCTCTTCAAGTTATTTTATGGAAAAACGGCAGTTATGTGATAAAAACCACACTACTTATGCTTGTTCCGGTGCTAATGAATTTAATAGTATTTCTTATAAATTGAAGGGGGCTTGAGTGTGTTTTGTGTGTTAATCGCGTTGTTTTCGAATAATTGGTTTAAATACTATCAATTGTGGAGAAAAAAAATTATCACCCCGTAAACAGCAAAGGACAGCAAAGCTTTTGTTTCTTAAAGCGAATTAGCGGTCGGTCTCAACAAAAAAAATACGAAAAGAGGAGGAGTAAACAACCGTGCGTTTACCGCCGTTTTCAAAATGTGCATTTTTGGACTTTTACTAGCCAAATTCAAAATATTTTGTCAACATTTCGTCATTTGGATGCTTCGGAGTGTGTGATCATTTGAAAAGGCCATCCCTCGATTTTTCCGGGGCCGTGCTAGTATTAAAATCGGCAAATCGCCGGAAGCGAATTTTCCCATACAAAATCGCAAAAAATGGTTGTTTGAGAACATTTTTATACAAGATGCACTTATTTGTTTGCGTTTTTATGTTTATTTTCGTTTATAACTTTTTTCAAACTATTTTTGGTGAAAAAACCCCAAACCGGGTGGTATTTCGCTTTAACTGTTTTTACTTCCCCAGCCACCCTAAATGAGCTTACTAAGCAAAAATATGGAATATTTCAACAAAAAATCCGTTATAATAGTTGAGTACCCGGTCCTTTTATCCGGGTACGAAATTCGCCCCCGCGGGAGCCTCCGGGGACCTCCCAGAGTTTCGTGCATACCGGGAGACGGCTCTTTGGCGGGGACCTCCCGCTGGGGACCTCTGGGGGGCTCCCAGTGCGTTCGTGCATACGGCCACTGCACAGTGCCACTTTGTTGTTTCTCTGCAAATCCGCCTGAAAAAAACAAAACCTGCGAAAACGCCTTGTTGAAATGCACCAAACGCCGGGGTGGCAACTTCAAGGCGTTTTTTCGCCAAGTGGGGGCCACTCAAGTACAATTTAGTATTTAGTACCTTGTTCTTGTTGGTACATCTTAATGTTTTTCATTTCGCGCATTTTCTGTTTTCGCACAATATGAGCACTTATTTATTTAGGTTCTGCATTCTTACCGATGCCAACGTCTGAATCTGAACAATCTGAGGGTGGTAAGTCCAGATCTAATTTTTTTTTTGCCTGTGATTTAGATTTTTTCAAGTGAATACCGTAAACAAGCCGTAATTTGTTTCTTTTGGCAATTTTAATCAACATTAAAGGATCGCAGTCACTACAAAATCATCATTTTGCTTCGAGTTTACTTGTGTTTAGTAAAGAATAGAAAAAAAATACTTTACCAAAACCGAATAATTTGAATTCCAACTCAGGGGGTGAACAAGTAGAAAAGTAGTTCTACTTAACTACCGCGGGATTATGAAACGTGTAGTGATATGCCTGCAGACCCTTGCAGCATATGTAAAGATATAATATGCAGATATTTGCCGAAATAATTTGCATACTCCCGATCGGGAAGCAGCTGTATGAACACGTTTCGTGATCCTGCGGTAGCTAAGTAGAACTACTTTTCATCTGGTTCACTCCCTGAGTTGGAATTCAAATTATTCGTTTTTGGTAAAGTATTTGTCTCTATTTTGACTAAATACAAGTAAACTCGAAGAAAAACGACGATTTTGTAGTGACTGCGATCCTTTAAACTCGGTTTCTCTAGTTTAGTAAATTGTCTATTTTTTAATAGTATTATTCCTCTTTCCATTTCTAAAGTAGTGGTCATCGTACTCATGAGACCCAACCACATTAAAATCCTCGCAAGCCTCGCACAGGAAAAATTCACCTTAATTGTCGTGGACTAGTCCTGCAGCGTCAGTGTTTATTTGGCAGCAGCGAGTCACACGCTAAGTTCCGTTGTATAGTTGTGTAGTCGGCCTCGGCCTCCGTTTTGTCAGTTTCTTATCGTCATTGCGGCGCATAATATGTCCTGCCCATCTATGCTTCGTTGCTTCGAATAGTTTACACGGTCGACAGCATGGTGGGCTTGGGTGATTCGTCGCATATCGACATTGTGGAGGTTTCGTTCTCTCTGTTTTATATGAATACTTCATTCAGCGTACACGTACACCGAAGTAAAGCGGAAGACAAAAACAAATAACAACAATAAAATAACAACAACGACAACAACAAAAAATAACAATAAGAGAAATAATGCGCGTATAACAAACGAAAACAATATGTACAACAATGGAATGGAGTTGCATGTAAATAACTAAACTAAGTGTGAATGTTTCTATTTGCCACTTCATAAAGCTCTAATAAATCAAGCTCGTCAATGCGGGTTTTAAAAGAATCAACGGAACTCGAAAGAACATTACCATCAGGAAGTAGGTTCCACAAACGAGTGGCCTTGTGCTTGTCTCAGAAATGGTCATTTTCCATGTATCAGCCCAACTGGAAATGTTGCCAAGTTCTTTTTAAAAAGCATTCCAGGCAGGCGATGTCCCTAGTTTTGGCGTAACACGGGAAATCTTAACGTCATCCGCGTACATAACAATGGAGTTTTTCGTAGCGTTGTTCCAATAATAGTTCTTTTTGCTTTAAAGGGACGGTGGTCCCACTTCGCGACAAATGATCGAGAGGCGCGCGGCAAAGGGGCCGGGTGGTGCAGAGGCTGCGCGTTCCACTCTAACGCAGTCGACCCGAGTTCGATTGCGGCCAGTGACAACTTTGAAACCACCACCCGGCGAAGGAATCATGGGCGATCCTTCCTGGCCCTAGCCCAAAGACGTCGAGCAATTTGTCAAGTTTGATATTGGGACCACTTTTGAATTTAAATTGTGGTACACTTGATAAAAAATAAGAACAAACCAACGGTCGTGAAGTTACCCAAATACCCATTCTCTTCAAAAGCACCTTGACATCTCCTTGCTTTCATTTGATTCTCTTCTAACTTTCACTTTATGTGTATTTTTTTTGCTGTTACTAGCGAACAGATTGGTTTCTGGTGTACATATCCTCACAATTCTTACATTTAAGGAGAAGAGTATGTCGTCGAAGCAGTACTTGCGCATCGGGTTCTCAGAGGGAAGAAGCAGTACAAACTGCGATGGCAGGGGTACAGATCAGAGGATGATACCTGGGAGGATGAAGAAAATTGCGTAGGTTACTTATATTGTGCCTTGCGGAAGTAGTTCGTGTTCTGTGCAAAGTCAGCGGTGTTCCCCAGGGCCCAGGGATACATTTTGCTTAAAAGGTCGGACGCGCCAAAGTGAACCTATATTTATGGTTGGTTCTCCTAGTTTGTACTACGGGTGTTTATTATACTATATACAAAATAACATAAACCAGAGCTTTTCAGGTACGTTTTTCGTAAAAGTATACGGTACGGAAATAAAATGCAAATTTCAAAGGTGCCCGCAGATGTAAATTTATCATGAAATTAAATGCAATGTCAATTTGCATATGCGTCAGTGAAACCTGCAGTTTATTTTTCCGTGCTGTATACTCTTACGAAAAACTTACTTGGAAAGCTTCACGGTGATTAATCCGGTTGAAACTTAGTTTGTATGTATTATAATAAATACCCTTTAATACAAATTATGAACAAATCATAAATGTAGGTTCACTTTGGTGGGCCGGACCCTTTAAGCAAGGCGTACTGGACTACTGGACCAGAATTATTCCATTGCCAATTACAGTTATTGATAAGCGCAGACACGGAATTCCTCCTAAAAGTTATTTTGCAATTGGCATCCCGACGTCCGACTATCCATAGTCCATGCCCACCGCGTAAACAGTGCTAATGAACCAATGCGCACGCAACACACTCGAAACTGAAACACCACTGATTCAGTACTATTGGATATGTTCATCGATCCTTATTAAAGGAGCATTGGAGCATATTAGTAGCAAACAGACAAAATCATCTACTTTGACATAGTGTCGTTGGTCAAACAGGTGAATAGATGCCTACCTCATTAGTGTAATGGCCTGTCCATGTTTGGATTCGCACTTGCAAAAATGACAAATGCCTGTCCGTGTTCAGGCCATTTTACATGGATGTCAAATGCCTACCGTAACCCATGCGAATCGCACTTTTGTCATGGTCCTGCAGCGAAAGTACATCTATTTCGAATAGATCCGTACTATTTTGAAATAGATCCGTACTAGATTCAAAATCGCTGCGGGACCTTGTCATTTACATCGACTCGAACATGGACAGGCATTTGTCATTTTCGCGAATAGCACACATGGACAGGCCATAACACTGCCACAAAGCTACGCTTATAAAACACTAACCGTCCTCGACTGCATTTACAATACCTGCGCCGCTCAGTGTAAGAATATCTCGTTAATCTCTTTTAAATAAACTGTTAAAACGATGTAACGGCCGGTTTTTGAAACGTATGTTGGACAACTGCATTCCTATATTATGAGCGCAACTGCAAATGAATCTAGCTAGTCTAAAAATCGCGCAGTTTTTGCATGCATTACATGGGAATGCAATACGCCATACTTTGCGCTCTACATTGTCTATGTATTAACGGTTGACATGTGGCCTGTTTTCAGGATTGCCGGGCCTTGATTGTGCAGTACGAAAAGGAAAACGCAAAAAAATCTAACAATAAGAGGTGGGTTACGGTTTACGATTGCCAAGTTTGCTACAATTTTACGTCGTTTTCGTTTTTTAATTCGGGAAGTGGAACTCATGGTGCGTGCTGATAGCTGTAGCGTCGACTCCTTTATCTAAGAGACCTATCAGTTCGCCATTTCTTGCTAGCGAAATACCGGTAGTTTTTTGAAACTCATAGTGGACAACTAAAGTTCTTACCTTATGCGAATTTAGCTCGATTTTGTAACCTAATTTATATTTATTTGCATAAGAATGTTGCTGTCAGTCTATCAACAGTATATTTAGGAAAACCAGGGAACAAAGTAGTACAGGAAGTACTTCAGCCTCTCGGACTGTCGCTTCGGACACTATCTCAGTCAGTTGCCTTATTTTATTCCCCTTTTACGTACAATACTGGTTTCACATTGTCTTTTCATGAAATGAAAAATCGAAAGAAAGTTACGAAATTCTTTGAATTTGTAGACTCCTTCTAAGCGAAGACGGGCCGCAGTAAGGGTAGAATCGTCCGACGGTGATGAGTCCAACGAGGTATGTGTCAGATTTTTATTCTATTTGCATTTCTTGCACGTTGCCATTGCGTAGGAAGTTTGTGAGTTAGCTTTATGATGTAGCGTTAGATAAATTGCAACTGACTGTAGTATTGGTGATCCCCTCTCTCCGATCTATTATTAGGCGTAGCCTTTTCCAAATCCAATTATTGAATTAATAATTAG
Source organism: Pelodera strongyloides (assembly GCA_036852015.1). Lineage (NCBI taxonomy): Eukaryota > Metazoa > Nematoda > Chromadorea > Rhabditida > Rhabditidae > Pelodera > Pelodera strongyloides. Next base: position 88,751 of record JAANDG010000537.1, read on the forward strand.
TTCTGACTATTGCGAAGAACTTGAAGAACTGATTTGCATATGATGATTTGTAGACTCCAGCTCCAGCAAAGCGTTATCGCCGCAGGAGCCCAAGTTCGAAGGAAGTTGGTAGCTCCGTACGTGCATCCAGGCGTGCTGGTGCTGGAAAAGAAAACGAATCAGAACAAGGCGACGTTTCGGTGAGCATTTTGTACAGATCTACGATTATGATAACGCACGCGAGAGGTGTATATAGGTGTATATCTAACGTGAGAAAGTCGTTGCTGTAGTCCCAATATATATATATATGAGTTCTTGTGAACAAACGATTTTGCCAAGTGATAGGATAAGATGACAGATCTAACAAAAATAATGCTTCCAGAGCCCTTCGAAGCATCTGCGTAACTCGACTGCAAATAAGAATGTCGATGTCACTGCAGTAAGCAATTTTAAAAGCTATGTAACTGCAGGTTATTGAAGCCTGGCCTGAACAACTACATTTCAGAGACTATGTTGTTGTAGAGAACTTTGGTGGTTTCTTCACTCCTCGTAACTACTCTCTGAAGTATAGTTCTAATATATGTCAGTTCTTGTGAACAAACGAGCTTTCCAAGTGATAGGATGTGGATGAGTTGACAGTTGTAACAAAAATAATGCTTCCAGAGCCCTTCGAAGCATCTGCGTAACTCGTCTGCGAAGAAGAATGTCGATGTCACTGCAGTAAGCAATTTTAAAAGCTATGTAACTGCAGGTTATTGAAGCCTGAACAACTACATTTCAGAGACTATGTTGTTGTAGAGAACTTTGGTGGTTTCTTCACTCCTCGTAACTACTCTCTGAAGTATAGTTCTAATATATGTCAGTTCTTGTGAACAAACGAGCTTTCCAAGTGATAGGATGTGGATGAGTTGACAGTTGTAACAAAAATAATGCTTCCAGAGCCCATCAAATAATCTGCGTAACTCGTCTGCGAAGAAGAATGTCGATGTCACTGCAGTAAGCAATTTTAAAAGCTATGTAACTGCAGGTTATTGAAGCCTGAACAACTACATTTCAGAGACTATGTTGTTGTAGAGAACTTTGGTGGTTTCTTCACTCCTCGTAACTACTCTCTGAAGTATAGTTCTAATATATGTCAGTTCTTGTGAACAAACGAGCTTTCCAAGTGATAGGATGTGGATGAGTTGACAGTTGTAACAAAAATAATGCTTCCAGAGCCCATCAAAGAATCTGCGTAACTCGTCTGCGAAGAAGAATGTCGATGAAACTGAAGTAAGCCATTTTAAAAGCTATGTAACTGCAGGTTTTTGAAGCCTGAACAACTACATTTCAGAGACTATGTTGTTGTAGAGAACTTTGGTGGTTTCTTCACTCCTCGTAACTACTCTCTGAAGTATAGTTCTAATATATGTCAGTTCTTGTGAACAAACGAGCTTTCCAAGTGATAGGATGTGGATGAGTTGACAGTTGTAACAAAAATAGTGCTTCCAGAGCCCATCAAAGAATCTGCGTAACTCGTCTGCGAAGAAGAATGTCGATGAAACTGAAGTAAGCCATTTTAAAAGCTATGTAACTGCAGGTTTTTGAAGCCTGAACAACTACATTTCAGAGACTATGTTGTTGTAGAGAACTTTGGTGGTTTCTTCACTCCTCGTAACTACTCTCTGAAGTATAGTTCTAATATATGTCAGTTCTTGTGAACAAACGAGCTTTCCAAGTGATAGGATGTGGATGAGTTGACAGTTGTAACAAAAACAGTGGTTCCAGAGCCCATCAAAGAATCTGCGTAACTCGTCTGCGAAGAAGAATGTCGATGAAACTGAAGTAAGCACATTTAAAAGTGATACACCGGCCGGATTTTGAACATTTTGAAACCTGAACAACTCAATCACATCACCATATGTTGCATGCATATGAATAAAATTAGAATATAAAGCGGGAAGTATCGCGCAGTCATTTGCATTCACTACATGGGAATACAGCGTCCAACATACTTTTCAAAAACCAACCGTTATACCACTTTATTAGTGTGTTGCTTCATTTTTTCGTAGTTGGCGATATTCTTGGATTTTCGTGCGTATAGAGAACAGTATACATTTTCAGGGACTCCGCGATTCTAGCCCTGTTAAGCTACCACCATCGAAATCGGTCATCTCTGAGCTCAGCCCTAGCCCTAAGGTGAGTTGTCAACAGTTTGTTTATAATGTACTGTGTGGTTGGAATTGTAAGTAACCGTTTGCGTGTACCTTATGAGACCATATGAGCTTCAACACTATCACATTCCCTTACATTGGTCTTTTCAGAAGAGTTCCACCTACCGTATTGAGAAGGAAGCAGCGTCTGATGTCCTTGGCTGGAGGGTAAACAAGAACCCGCGAGAACTACGGGTGAGGCTTTATCGGCACTTTTTATGTGCATTATTATCATTTATCATTGTCAAAGTCTTTGTTGTGATAGCTCACCTTTTATTGACAAGAATAAGAATTGTCCAATTGCCCTGCGGTTTGTATTGTTCTTTATTGTTTCTAGACCGAACATCTTCATCAAAGTGTTAAAACGGCCGTTTCTGAAACATATGTTGGACAACTGCATTCCCATGCGTTGTATACAAATGAATGAATCAGGCTAAGAACATCGCGCAGTGTTTTCACTCCTACATACGTTTCAAAAACCAGATGTTATGCCGCTTTAAAGGATCGCAGTCACTTCAAATTCGTATTTTTACTTCAATTATCCATAAACATAAAAAGGTACATAGAAAAATACATTTACTGTGTCAATTTACTGAAAATTTAACCCAGGGAAAGAAATCCCCTCGGTTGTGTTTTGATAAGGTACAGTATAACAACGATAATTGAGACAGTAGAGCAGACACTTTCCCTCTTCCCCGGTTTTTCTTTGTTTTGTCATGATTGGCAACCGGCCAAGTCCCACTGCAATTTAGAAAACACCCCATTTTGTCTAAAATCAAAACTCAACCGAAGGGATTTCTTTCCCTGTGATAAATGCTCCGTAAATCGGTATTGGATAGGTATTTTTCTGGGTATCTTTTTATATTTATTGAAAATTGAAGTAAAAAGGCGAAATTGAAGTGACTGCGATTCCTTTAATGTATCCCTCATCTACAGATTCTCTTCGCATTCGGATATCGCGAACGCAACAAGTTCAAGAAGGCCGACACCGAGTATGTTCCAGTTGAGGTGATCAGAGAGATACCAGGCGCACTCGAGGTTCTTTTTTTTTTATATTTCAGAATAATAGCATTTGTGTCCATCACCAGTTCATTCATCCATTCATTCATTCATTTTTAGCCTTCCTAGTGTTTGTTGTATAAAAATGCAAATAATCTCTGATAACTGTTCACCGCGGGACTTAGCGCACATCTGGACACATTTTTCTTATGCACATTAGAAGTTCAACAAGTTTCTATTTTTTAGCTGGCGTTTGACTATTTGGCCGAGAGGGCACTTGCTAGTCTCGAAGGTGCGGAAGCATTCGTCGGAGGTGTGCAACCCTCTTGAATATTTCATACGAGTTGAGGCAGTTCGTATTCTCACCCTTTCTTTATTCATGTACTCACCTCATATATTTTTAAAGTTTGTTATCTTTGTTCGCCTCATGAATTGGTGGCCTCTATCAATCAGGTTCTATTTATTGTTTTTCTTTTGTTCTTTCATTTGATTCCAAGTGTTCAAAGTTTCGTTTGCCATTCCCGTTTTTCTTTCATCAGTCTTTCAGTTCTGTTTCTTTTTCCAATAAGCGATTCATTCCATATCTCTGAAATCATGGTGCGCGCAGATTACCTTATCAAGTATATTTATTGTTTTCTGTTCATTACACTAGTATTTATTTTGTGTTATTTTCGAAACATTCACGATATGTACGATTAGCAGCCATCTTTGTCTGGTAGTTTTGTGTGCTGGTCTAGGGTCGTTGAGGGATTGTTCTACTAACAGTTTTGGCGCGTGGTACTGTATTTTGGTCCAATATTTATGTATTTCGATACTGCCCCGTGTTTTTCGATCTCCTCTGAAAACTGCTTACGAACAAGGTGTTACTTGTTTTTTCCTCTTTCTTTCTGTATCTTTCTGGCTGTTGGTTGTACTTAATATAAGTGCGATTTTGCTACATGCATCCGTACTCGGTAGTTCTTCTATGGTGCACGAGGTTTTGGTGTTGATTTTACTGCAATTCTTTGTAAACATTGATACGCTGATTTATTTATTTTGTTATTATGGAATCACAGCAATGATATTTGTCCTGTGTCTGTCCATAAAAACTTGTTGATGTTGTCTTGTTTGAACTTTGTTGTATGGCTTGTATTGTAGTAAGGAAAAGGATTACACGGCGTCTGAATACTTGAGGAGTCCAAAAAATGCTCATGAACTACATAGAATGAAGCGTGCTATAAGATGCGGCATGCCCATCTCCTATTAGGTCTTCGTTGACGCGCCAGAGGTGTGCCGAGATGAGATGTGCGCAACTACAGCTGGCCCATCTGCCGCATCGCGTGAATTGGAATAGTGCAACTTTTTGAGCGACTCAAGGATCCTTCTTTGCTCTGCACAGCGTACGAAAGAACAAATAGGTATCGCGCATGATGTTTATGCCTTGGCCGGACTTTAGGAGTGCAGCTAAGCGCAATTCTGATCCATATTTATGTTAATTGTATATTTCACGACCACAAACCAGTTGTTGGAACTTTCAGCTGTCATAACAATGGATAATGCAAGGCAAACCCCGAATGTCAACCCATTTCAAAATTTATTCAGGAAGTCGTGACAAATAATAACCAACACCATGGAGTACTTATCCTAAGAGAAAAGTAAAATGATCAAGACCCCCCGTGAAGTAATGTTTAACTTAAGATTGATTGAATATGTGATTCTGTTTGTTTGAAACACCGATTTACTCTTAATGATAAGAAAGAAAAGAAGAATCAATAAATATCATTTAGGCGTTCTTGGTCCGCTTCGAGCATTCCGGTCCAGTAGAACAAGTGCTGTCAGTCACAATGTCGTGCACATCTGTAAAGAATAGTATAGAAGGAATACTTTATGATCTGTGAGAAATCAGAAGTCATGATCTTGTAAGTTTTGGATGAAAATTGGAACATATTTGTAATACAAAAGCCGAAGAAAAAGGCCACGGGAACGGGAGCCCGCGACGGGAGACGGAACTTACGACGTACAGCACGCAATAAGTAGACCTGAACCTGAACTAATCAATAATCGTGAACTGACGTGGTTTCTTGTCCGCTGGCGCATCTTCTTCATTGGTTCGATCTGCTGCATCCAATCTGTAGTACGGTAACTTTCGATCTTCAGGGTTAGAGTTACGGAAGTTGGCTGCAAGCTGCTTGGCAGCGTCATGGGTTTGCCAAATGCACGTGGCATAGGAATGGTGCGCAATTTTGCCCGCCGATTACTGTCACCTCTGTTTAGGTTTTTATGTACGCGCACTACTCAACTATCTCGATGAGGTTCATATGAATAGTGAAATCTATCTATCTATCCTACTTGTCACATATTCGCTATAACATACAATGTGACGTTTACAATCCTTACCCTCCTTTCTCTCGGATTGCATCTGCATCAGCTGGAATAAAAAGGTATTTGCAATACATGAAAAAAAACTAATAAACGAATGAAACAGGTCCCAGCGAAGGATGAAGTTATCACTATATCAACAACACCCCACTATGATCTTGGTTTCCGAGATTTTTCCGACAATTCTCCGATTTTCGGCCGAGAAAAAACCAGCTAGTTTTTTACTAATTCCCTACTAGGTTTTTACTCGGCCGAAAATCGGAGAATTCTCGGAAAAAGGTCGGAAAACACTCTCGCCGAGGAGGGCGCAGACAACGATACACCCCACACCGCCCGCCGCACAGCGGCAAAAAACCGCCGCAATATAAAAAATAACACTTAAAGAACGTGGAAAAAATATATAATGTTTATTTTAAAGTAACAACAGTGATACAAAATAAAACAAAACCTTAATATGCTTGGAAAATAGAAATAATACTATCCTATTCTAGACGGAAAATACATAATTTTTAGTATAAAAACCTATACAAAATATTAAAAGGTGGTATATTATTATAGTAAAGTAGTAACAAAAAAAAGAACAAAATAATACATCACCCATAATAGTACACCGCATACGTAAAGTATTAATGACATTAGCATAAACATATTAAACTAATACTTATTCATGGAAAACTGTATATAAAGAATAATGAATACGACGTATACTATAAACAGAGTAATACATACTTACGTAATAATACACAGCGATTTAAAGCGAAATACCGGCCGGATTTTGAGCCGACAACTGAATTCTTACGTATTTATGCTAAGTTACTCATTTAGCTCGATTTTTTATTCCAATTTGTGTTCATTTGCATAAGCTGCATAAGAATGACGGTCTACCCTATGCGTTTCAAAAAACCGGCCGATAGTTCGCTTTAAAAAATCACAAAGGCACACGATGTAAGACAAAATCGCGTACCTTTTTAACAAATTAGCTGCTAGCAACAGACCAACAAACAGAGTAAACGTTATCAACGATCGTATATAAACTAACAGCAAGAATTAATAAACAATATTATACAAAGAAACTAACTAAATGTAAAAAAATAAAATAGGATAGATCATAGTTCTTTGAACCTTTACATTTTAAGTCGAAAATCGGCAGACTTAATATTAGTGTTAGGGAAACAAAGGAAGCAATTAGAAAACTGGGACTTCTCTAATTAGCACCTATGGATAATTTAAACAATACCTACTAGCATGGAAAACCTCCGCGAATCTTAGATTCGCCACTGGCCATCTGTCGGCAACTGCGTCCATCATACAGCGACTTTCCTTTCAGGCGCCGTCTGGCCGTCATATCTTATACCGAGCAGCTCCTGGAAACATTAATCTTTTATGTTGGTCACAGGCACCAACAATGTAGATAGGACGATGTCTACAGCGATGTAACGGCCGGTTTTGAAAAATACCGGCGAACTGTATTCCCATATTGTAAATCAATACACTAACTTTTAAACTAAAGATAAAGATCACGAATTATCGCGCAAACCGGCTACTATATATTATAACGCTGTTAAAACGCAAAACTTCCCCTAATTACCACTGCATGTGAGAGTGACACACAAACACACACCACTGAAAACAACAAGAGAATTTACAAATACAATACGAGAAATAAATTAATAAAAATATATATGAAATAAGAAATAAATGTGCTTATGTATGGAAAGTGAAAGCCGCCCTGAATGATTTTTGGGCCAGATTCGCCCTGTTTCGGCCTCGCATCAGTTAAATACTCCATTACACAATAACAAAGTGAAGACGTGTAGACGACATGTATAAGCGGCATCGGCGAAAAGGAGTAAAAATAGGAAGATTGGAAGATGCAAACATAAACCGACAAACCTCTAAGCATATGAATACAAGTGGGGATAGTGTCCTCCCACAAAAATCCCAATACATCCGTCCCGACCGTCCCGTCCCTAAAGTTTACGCATCTGCTGCTGAAATAATTTTATTTCCACAATAAACAGTGGGGCAAAAGCTACGCTACGGATAGAAGCGGAAATATGCGTGGGAACGTTCACCCAAAAATGCTAAATGAATCCTCCCATTGGTGGCAAGAATAATTGAGGGACAAAAGGGTAAGCGAGATGCAGAAACAAATTTTGCCGTTTGTTCGTGCATACGGCAATCCCGACTAAAACAAGTCTAACTCAGTTACTCTACTCAAGTGCAAAGATATTCCCTACCAGGACAAATGACTTGATCACTCCAGACCGCGAAAATACTCTTGAGTCTTGAATCAAGTTGTCATGGCCACGGTCGTCCACGGTGATTATGTACTAAAATGAAAATGAACGTATAGTATAGGCAGTTACCATTTTCAAATAAATTTACAATGTAAGCCAAACCAAACAATATTAGAAATAAGAAAACGCGTCCTGATTAATAACCAGGCAAGTTCGTCCCACTTGTGAAAGAATAGACCACTAAAATAAGTAACAATTTTCTCTGTCAATATGGCTTATTACAAAAGAGTCGTGGATAAACGATAAGAAGGTGAACTGCGAACCTGGAACCGATGACCAGGTTTCTATCTGCCACAGTGATCCTTCGGACGGAATGGAATCGTAGTTTTCGTATCCAGACACTGAATAAACAACTGAAGTAAACAACAACAAACCGTAGTGAATGAGAATAGAACAATGTATAATGGGAAGAGTACACAATTGAAAAGAAAACATTACGGCGGGCGATGCTAAATGAATAATTTCGTGTAATCGGAAATACAACGGAAAATGCTAGTTATGTGATAAACCAGAACACAATCCTTTATGCGTATGCACAAAAAACCATAAATAAGAAACGCGGAAAAACATTAAAATCACTTTCAAAGGAAAATTTCATAAAAAAAAGTTTTTGGAACGAACGCAGAGGTTTATGGAATGCAACGCACAGCGTCCCATCGTAATCTGTAGCACTGCGTACATTTGCAAACCGCGCCCCTTTTTTCCCGAGAATTCTCCGAGAATTTTCCGATTATTCTCCGAGAAACTCGGGATTTCCGAGGTTTTTCCGAGAATGTTCTCGGAGAATAATCGGAGAATAGTCGGAAAAAGCTCGGAAATGCAAAGTTTCTCGGAAAAAGCTCGGGATTCATTAACGGATTCATTGTGAGATGGTGCGCTTGCGGCAACAAAGTACAATCCTATAATGCTTGTGAATTCTCACCCTGATTTTTGCCTCGAATGTTGACGTCGGTAGCTGATGTTTTCTCCATTTTTTGTTCTTTTTAAAAAGTTGAAAGTCAGAAGACTGTCTTACTACACTACTACACACAGATATGCGAATACAAACCCGATTTGGAATGGCCACTATGCATATATGCAAATTATTAATTATGCGCATTCCAAATTCCAAGTTGCGTTTTTGACGAAAACCGAGTCTCACCGCACGCTAATCACAAGTCTTTTGAGAAAGAAAACTTCAACAACTTTATTATTTTCAAAAATATCTTAATATTCACATTTCAACAGAGGGGAAACCAATCAATACAACGCCGACTAAAAAGAATAAACATACGCAAATGAACCAAGTACACAGTACAGAACACCAACTATGCAAACATTTCCAAGCATGATCCACAACGACGCAATAACACAGAAATTCAGTATAAAACACAGTACAAATAATGTTTAGTGTACAAGCGGTATACAAATAAATAGAGACTAGCTAATTCTATGTCTGATAGGTTACAGTAAGACAATAAGGGATAGGTACAGTAATTTACTTTCCCTGCATATATTCAGCCATTGGATCAGAGGAGTATGCTTTTGTGAGATGGAAGGCTTCAACTTCTGCTTCTGTCGGCTTTCTGTTCTCATATTTCGAATTATACGACATTGAACGTTCATCCTGAAAATCACAAGTTACAGAAACCAAAACTGGATATTTCGGTCCTAATCATCCCTAATCAGTATCGAACTTCCAGTCCTTGATAAAATCCTTGATAAAAAGATAGTTTTCGCAAATGACATAGTAAGCTACGTGAGCAATTGATCCATATAAACATTTGCAGACTGCGTGCAGTGCAGAGTTTAGGCCTAAAACAATTTGACGAAATAGAGTTCATTTCTGTACAAAAATCTCAACACATCCTAGTTTTCGAGTAAACTAGTAATAGCTAAATCGCGTGATAAATAGACAAATTGTTATTGTCAGCCTGACACACAAGTTCTAAGTGCATTCCGGATGCATTCCGCGAGTCTATATTGTAAAAGTAATGTTTCAGAATCCTCTTCTGCTTCAAGTTTATGGGGGAGCTCGCTCTGCAGTGCAAAGTAATTTTCAACGCTCTCTGAATAATAAACCCAGAAATAACTTTTTTCACGTTGGCCGGCCCATCACGAGAAAAAAACATCGTTATGATATTGGCACTCTGGATGTACTATTAGTTGTTGGACCATTTTGCTTACTATAACTTATCGCACTCAACGTAATCAAATCTCGAGCTTCTGTCTGTATAAGTATAAAGTCATTTTGACGGAGTTTGTTATCCTCCCAAATAATCCTCACAAAGCGGATTTCTTGCCTCTTTAGACTAGAGCTACATATATGCACTCAATAATTTCTTCTCACCAACAACGACTATACAATCCATGTTTTCCAACATCGATCGTTTATTTATTTGTCTCAATTTCAACACATCATGTTCCCAAACACAAGATTAATAGCTTCTCATTACTTAGTTGTGATACACATGGGGCATAATTGCAACCACTATTTTTAGGGTCGTAAGAGAAATGACAAAAAAATGGAAAAACTTGTATCTTCTAATTACACATTGCCTTTTAGCGTACTAACCTGTGTCTTCTTAGGGTCAAGTCCAAATGGCATTGCAATGGTCGATTTTCCAATTATATTCAACAATCGTATCTGGGGTGTCGATTCTTCTGAATGCATTTCTGTTGCTGCTGTCTGCCAACAAAACGGTAGACACAATTCAGGTATGTGCATTCATTAACTAACGTGACACGTTTTGCGTCACTTGATCACCGTGGTAAGAATACTGGACATTTCCGCAGCACTGCTTACATTACATTTTTAAACAGTATGCTTATTCATATATGTATTCCATATACGAAAGCAGAGCGCACAATCTTACCGTCCGAGACTGGAAACCTTGCAGGAACTGCGCTACTTTCTCTCCAACATCTCTGTGGCCGGAATCCTCTTCTCCGTCGCTAATGTTCTCCTTCAGCCTCAAATGGTTGTTCGTGGGCCTATGACAATCCGAGTTCCGCATGGAATGGCCGCCCATTGGCAGGATCACATTGTCGTAAAGATGTTCAATATTGCTTGGTTGTTAAAGGGTTAGGCACACGAAATACCCTATATGTACCTCTTCGATAGAATTAGTGTACTTGTAAACTATATAGATAACCTTTCACCTCAATGAAGTGTTTCAGCGTTGCTTCGTAGACGCAGTTTAGTTCAAGGTATTACAACAATACACCTAGTCAAACGCTCTAAATTTCAGAAGGCTGTGGCAGGGGTGGCCATTACAGCTTATATATACAACCTACTCTCCTTTCCTGTATTCTTCATCTACCGATTGGTCACCTTCTCCAACAACATCGTTTACGGACACTACTTCACCAAGGGGAATATGATATTCGCTTTCATTGTGGTGTTCTTGTTTTCCACGATGGAAGGAGTATTCTTCTACTTTTCGAATGTAGATTATGAGGTGAGGTTTCTGCCATCTTTTACGCTTCAAGAGCGTGCACCTTTATTCAAGGGTGGTACAATACAGTTTCAAAATGAGAATATGACTTGTGCCGCAGAGGTCCTGAGCATAAGAGCACGAGTACCAGGTGACACATTGCTCAACGTCTTCGGGCTAGCTAGGGCCCATGATTCCCTCGCCGGGTGGTGGTTTCAAAGTTGTCACGGCTCAGACTTGAACCCGTGTCGAGTGCATTGGAGACGAACGCGCTAGCCACTGGACCACCCTTCAAATAGATTTTAACTTGCAGAGCCTTTTCTACAAGTTGAATAAAACTTCGGACGCTTTGGACCAATTCGTGGACACAAATGAACGTCACCTGGAGATTCTCTACTCAACCACACCATATTCCACTGGGGTTGGTTGGAGTTTAGTATCCTACTGTGATAAAATGAACCAACGAATTAGTCATACATCAATTTAATTAACTGAGATATTTCACGAAGTTTAGATTTTAGGGGCCTGGCCAATAGGGTATTTTTTTTTGTTCTGCACAAACTATGGTTGAGCTGCAAAAAGCTAATGGTTTGCAAGCTTCAGGACACTGAGAACAACGGAGGTATGATGCAAACTGCGAATGACTGGGCCATGCTTCAAGCGGAGAGAAACTCAGATGTCGGTATATACGGCGTATTTATTCAACATGTAGAACAAACTCATTTACCGTATGATTGAAAGCACACAAATCACCCGCGTTTTCAACATCTATACATTTTCACCTGTAACGGTGTGTGGAATGCCTGTTGGACCACTGTGTTTCCCAGCACCTACTCAGAAGGGCAATACATTTGCCCCGCATATGTTTCCCAAGCCACGTGCCATATCACTTTAAATAAAGCATATTCCCTACTTCAGAAACGAGTGACCTTGTTTGGTGATGACTATTCGCGTAATCCGATAATGTTTCTATTCCTGGGAATCGCACTCTTCGTCCATCTTCTATCTTATTGCATTGTCCTCAATTGCTCGTATTTCATGCTGAAGGCTCTTCAGAAGAAGGCGGTGAGGTTTATAGAGATTTCAAGCATTTTCCATTCTTCTAACAACAACAAGAGTACAAGAGGTCTTGCAAGGCTTAGTATCTCTCAGATATATTATACGCATGCAAACACATATGAAGAACATACCGTTATATTACTTACGAACATAAAAATGGGTCGCGCAATTTTTTTCAAATTAAGATCATCCAAAACAGCCTTACATAAATGAGAGAATATATTTTTAGATCTAGTTGGTATGTGTATAATGAGACTTCGGCAAAAGCGGTCTATTGCAGGCTACGATCTCGTTCCAAGCTCGTATGGCTCATCAAGTTCTCGTCCATGCTATCTTCGCCGAGGCCTTCCTTCCGCTTGTCATCTCAGTTCCAATCCTCGCCAACTCGATTCTCTGCTTCGTCTATACCGACAGCTTGTAC
>JAANDG010000538.1:0-101400 GCA_036852015.1 Pelodera strongyloides
AAAGACTTTTGAACCGTTAAATATCTTGCCACAGGGTTTTTTCAAAGAGAAAAGCCCTGTGGCAAGACTTTTGAACCGTTAAATATCGTGCCACAGGGTTTTTTCGAAGAGAAAAGCCATGTGGCAAGATTTCTGAACCGTGAAATCTCTCGGCAAAGACTTTTGAACCGTTAAATATCTTGCCACAGGGTTTTTTCGAAGGCAAAAGCCATGTGGCAAGACTTCTGAACCGTTAAATAATTTGCCACAGGGTTTTATACATGTATTTCTGTTGGCGAATTATAAATCACTCGATGGACTTCGATAACGTTGTTTTTAGGTTGTTTACGAAGAGGAAAAGAAGTCGCGAGTATCTGACAGTAACGATCTATTGGAGGTTGATGGTAAGTTGTGTGCCTGGATGTGTAATAGTGATGCACCAACATTAAAGCGGTATAACATCCTGTTTTTCAAATGTTCGACGCTGCATTCCCATGTAGTGTATGCAAACAATTGCAAATTTCACAAGAGCGTGGTGTCATCAGATCAAATATATCCGGATTAGTTTTTTGGTTCGTGAAATGTAGTGTATTTATGACTTTAGTATAACAGTTGAATCTCCGGCATTGGTGTTCAAATATATCTGGATTAGTTTTTTGGTTCGTGATATGTAGTGTATTTATGACTTTAGTATAACAGTTGAATATCTGGCTGGCATTGGTGTGTATGTGTATAGAAATTGCAATAACCCGACAAGTAGAAAATGTGTTAAATAAGTGGGCGATGCAGAAACTATCCCTCGTCAAGCCTCGGTGGATATATAATATTGGAGTATATGAATAGAACTTGAAATCACCCCGAAGAGTAAAAAGTTTAATTTCAGAATCGATCCCCCGCCAAGTATCTGTTGATGCAAATCTCTGTCGCGCTGCAAATGATGACCAATCAGTGGAGAGAGTGCTGAGAGCACTATACAGACACGCACACACCTACACGATACGGTATAAGAAGGTTGGTGCATTGATACCTTGGGGATCCATCTTCAGCAGCTTGAGCTTACGTTGCGAGGCGAATGTTATGTGGTAGATGTAAATATACAATAATTGGTGGAAAACTTGGAAACAGGCAAGGAGTATTCTACTACTTTCCAAGCGACGGCTTGGTGATAAAATAGTTCTGAAACATTCCTTATTCTTAGTTGAAAGTTGAAACTGCGGCCATTGCGAGTGTACAGTGTACACACAGAATAAGCAACACAGTAACACTATGTAATATTAATGTTTGTTTGCTTGTTTGTTTTTTTGTTCTGGTAAATCATTTCCTATTTCTTCTTTTGTACAGGAAGTCGACGAGGAAGGACTGCCTGTTTGGTATGTCATGGACGAATTTGGGACGACAATTGCACATTCTGATCAGCCTAATTGCCGGTTTGTGTTTGTTGTCTTAATTATCTCTTTAGTCTATTTTTTAGTGGTGTTGTTGGCGGACTGGCTGGTACCGTAACGTGTGAAATGAGAATTAAATATTATTTTGCGGCGATCAGGTATAGCTAGCGGTAACCATCTGGCAGTAGCAAGCATCCGCCTCCAACCATTACCATAATGTTGGAATATGAATACGCCGAGGCCTGCTTACCTTATAATAGGAAAAGTTTGTTTGGTAACCTGCCACTGTTGTTTTTGGAATCTGATTATACACTTCTTTGAGTGCGCGCACCTAGAGCTATTTGGGTTCAGGTTGTTCAACTACTGGAATTACAGCTAGAACCCTCTAAACATATATGGGACTGACTGTCCAACGCATTAGTGATTTGAATTTTGAATCTGTAGTCGCTCGCTTTTTAAAAATTTGATGTTAATTATGTTTTATGTTTATGTTCCAGAATTGTTCCACTATTTTTCGCCGCACAGGGTCTGGCATACTCTCTTCTCTTCTGTACAAAACCAGTGAAGAAAGATGGTATGATTTCTTTTTTCTATATAAATATGAATTACAACTAGAACCCTCAGTGAATTAATCATCGATGTTGCTTGTTTTACTAATTAATGCTCTGAAACATTATGCTTGCGTGATTGTGATGGATAAAACATATATTTTGTAAGGTTGCTCTGAAACACGTTGATATGGAAAGGAAAGATGTTATAATAATTTAGTATTCTTATTACTATTATTAATTATTATTATTATTATTATTATTATTATTAGTATTATTATTATCATTACTATTATTAATTATTATTATTATTTTAAAGTATACTTCAGAGGAGCTGGTCCGGGACTACGCAGACACCATTCTTCTCAAGCAACAGCCACAATGGAGAAAGTTGATCTTACAACCGTGGATCCATACTGATGTCTCGCACGAATACTTGGAAAGAGTACCGCCAAAGTTGGATTTCTTTAAGGTTTGCAGATTTTAGTTGTATAATTTTAGAGTATAGTTATTATATTAAAATGAACATTGATGTTTTACTTTATGAGTAACAAAACAAATGCGTTTAACACATTTTTATTTCGGTATTACACCATCCTAATGGCAGATTTATTACCTACAAGCACATATATATACAGTTTTACTTTAAGCTTAGCTGGCAAGACGGCTACCAGAGTTATATGCGATTTATTCTCTAAGTCGCCCAGTCGTGTCATTGGGCATAGGGTACGGTAATAGAAGTTTCTGCTCTTTGTGTATGAGGTATGATGTAGTTATTACCCATTATTACAGTAAAATAAGTTTATTTTCTGAATATACCTACTTTCCTATTTTTAGTCGGGACGGCGTGGGGATGACATGCCTACTGAAGCCGAACAAAAAGTCGCACTGGAACAGCGACGAAAGAATACTGGAAAGCTGAAGATATTTGCTGACAGTGCACAAATGCTCAATAATTTGGATGTAGGTCCTTATTCAATATGTTGAGTTGGCCATTTGTGTTCCAATAGGTCGAATAAGTCCTTTCTTAACATCAACATCTGGTATTGTGCTATCATATCGCTTCTACAAGGGCAAAAGTCGGCCACTACGTAACTTATGAAAAATCCGCCGATGCCACGTGATAAACAATATATAAGCAACCTAATGGCCGACTTTTGCCCTTGTAATTGTAAGATCAATGTGTAGTATCAGTTCGTGTATCGGCTCAATCTCCGGTATAGTTAATCATTGGTAAGTAGGTAGAATATAACTGTTGTTCAGGGAAACTGTTGCTATATATTCTGTCAGTGAAACATTGTACTTGGAATTGAAACAAGAATTTTCGTATGTTAAAAATATGTTTCTAGTATGTACAGGTTGTGTTTTAGGTTGTCGAACAGTGGCCGACTACGTTTTACATTTTGGTCTTTTTCCGAATATCGATTAACTTCCATGTAATTGGATTTCTTTCAGCGCGTTGATTTCACTCTCGTCGACGATATGTTTGACGCGGACATACTGTGGATGATTAACCATTTCCATCAGTACAGGTAGATTTTTTATGACATCGTTTTGGTTTTCTGCTGTAGAAGTGGTTCACCCGTACGTTAGAGTTGGATTTGGATCAGGGGTGACAAGTATACCCAACTATACAATGACCCCGTACGTACCGGGGTACTGTAATGGGTGACCAACTGAGCTCTAGCATGTGATTAGCATTTTGGTAATGTTGACCAGTTACCTGAGATACCTTAAACCTTAGAGACCCATCTTCAGCTGCTTGAGTAAGTTGTGTGGATCCCTGCCTTCCGCTAAAAACTATGTATTATATTGGCACAGTAATTTATTGTCGTATTCTGTATTTGACAACTAGTATCTTTTCAGGGATCTGTGCGTGAAGAACCCGAAGGCCATGGTGAACCAGTTTCCGTTTGAAGGATGTCTTACGGTTAAAGATCTCCTTTCGGCCACACTGATGTTGAATGCTAATGGAGGGCAGGGACCGGAGTGGTACCAGGTTGGGCATAACTTTAGTTCTAACTTTCAAGTTTTGTAGCCGTTTATTTTCAAATTTGAGAGATCAGAAACTAGAAACTGTAGCTGATGTTCGGAACCTAGCAGTCGGTAGAGAAATTTCTAGATTGTAATGTGACGTGTAAAAAAAGGAACTGAAATCCAGTACTGTATTTTTGGAAGAACTGAAATCCATTACAGTATACATGCTCGTTTAACTTGTTTTCTAAAAAAAATTGTTTTCCAGACGTGCTACAATCTGAATACTGAACTGCCTCAGTTTGTCAGCTACTTCCAGAACAGAGATAAGAAGTGAGTTGTTATAGAACATTGTTATTTGAAGTTTATTGTTTGTCCAAAAGTACAGTCTCGGTCATAAGTGGGAATCGAACCTGGGTATTTGGGTTAGTTGATTTAAATTTTGTACGTGTGAGGATTTTCTGTCTGTAAATATGTTTCAAGAACTATTTATAAGAGTAGAAAGGATTTTTTGCTAGTCCATTGCATTTATACCTTGCATTACACAACCTTTAGTTCCATTGTGTAGTGCCCAACTATCAAGAAAATCTCTGTTGTACGTACATTTTGAGTATTGTACACTGCGTGGTATACTCTATCGGGTCGGTAACAGGTTACAAAAGGATATTTGAAGACCGTTTTTCGGGGTTTTCTGTGACCCCGCCGTGGTTCTGTGTAACGCGCACTTTACATCACGTCATAATGATATACTAATGATGTGTAAATATCACATTGACATTAGCATAAGCATAGCTAATAAACACATCATCAAAGGTGCGAAAAATATCAACTTTAGAGGCCTGGACAATACTTGGATTGTCAAACCGTGGAATTTGGCCCGAGGAATGGACATGCAAGTTTCCAATGATCTGGGACAGATTATCAGACTGATCGAATCGGGACCAAAGGTAGTTTTTGTGAATTGTTGAGCGTTAAAGGGGCATGACATGTGGTTAGCGAAGGAAGTATCCATTGTACTGTATTCGCGTATATTTTATACATATTGTGTTCCATTCTGTGTTATTATCCCGTGGATGTTTCGTTAACCACGTGCTGCACCGCTTTAAATATGAGCGCTTAGTTGCCTAGAGTACTGAGTGGCTGGCATTGGTCGCGGGATTTTTAGGTCCTACCCTACTTATCGTGCTGATAAAGGTAGTAACGTAAGGTTAGGCCTTGGGCCTAAACCCAGAAACTGTAAGTCCACGTATTTTACCTTTACCGTTACCTTTGTTTGTCTTCAGATCGTGTGCAAATACATCGACAATCCGGTGCTATTCCGTAGACCGGACACTGGAAATATGGTCAAATTCGACCTCCGTTTCATCGTTTTTGTCAACCAATTGAAACCGCTGAAGGCTTATATTTACAATAACTTTTGGATCAGATTTGCTATCAAGTGAGGGGTTTCATTTATTATAGCAGTCATTTATTCTTAAAAATGCTCTAGACATTTGAAATGAAGTGATCGGACGTATGCTAGGAATAAAGGAGATTATTTAAGTAAATAAACAAACCTTTTACGCTAAAATAATAACGTGTTCCTTTTCTTTGGTGGTCCAGTATTTTCATGACATAACTTGTTCCGTGGAGGTCCTGGTCCTGACCATTATGCGACTGGCCATTCTTCAGTGAATTATGGTTCTATGTTCTATTATAGCCAATTCACGCTCACCCGTTTGGATGATGCGGAAACGCACTTTACTGTCTTCAACTATGGGGATAAGAGCAAGATATTGCAGGTTGGTGTTTTAGTCTCACACATTCGTGGGCTCACCCCGGTTCAGTTGCAGTTCCCGCCCCCCGACAAACCGTCCGGTCTTACTGTATATCTTGTTGGTTAGATCTTGTAAGAGCCTGGTAGCACTAGGTTTCATATTCACAATCAAATGAATGTTGTGGTCCCCTCTTCGGTCTTCGTACATTCCTATTCTATATTGTTGCTCTTGATGCGCTCTTATTTGGTGTATTACTGTGTCGAGCTATTTTGGAACGGATCCATTGTCCTACTCTACTACAAATCTTAATGTGTACGTCGTGGCTTACTGTATCACTGGATATCCATGGTCCGCCTCCTGTGTCCTACTGTATGCTTAGTTTAGTTTTACTCATCGGAGAGCTTGTTCTTATTCCTTGTTCTCGGATCATGTATCAAGATCAATATGTTGTTTTAGATGGAATGCTCCGACTTCATCAAGCACTTTGAGAACACGAATAGCAATGTGAAGTGGCAGAACGTGCAGCAGAAGATTAATAAAGTGTTGAGGGATCTGTTGGAGACGGTATCGAGGTGAACTTTAAATTCAGACTTTTGGTTTCAGCTGATGAAGTATCACTGTTTCATGAATGAAACTTTGATATATCATTCTTTTGAAACATATC
Organism: Pelodera strongyloides; assembly: GCA_036852015.1. Taxonomy (NCBI): domain Eukaryota; kingdom Metazoa; phylum Nematoda; class Chromadorea; order Rhabditida; family Rhabditidae; genus Pelodera; species Pelodera strongyloides. The sequence goes on from JAANDG010000538.1 coordinate 6,308, forward strand.
TGCGAAAATTGTGAAACTCTCGTTCTGAAGTATTTCCATCATAGGGACATTCTAGGCCAAGTGCACGCATATTATCTGAGAATGGAGTAATCGTATGCATGAATGTTGGGATTGCTCCCAGAAAAAGATTTCTCGTGCGAATCAGCGACGTTCCTTCGGGAGGCCCTGAAGTCCTAGCCTTTTAATCCCTTTTATTTTGTTTCAGAAATGACCCTCCTGCCGGTGTGGCGCCGAATGCTCAGTCCAGAGCCATGTATGGTGTTGACGTGATGCTCAAATGGGATGATAAGGGTAAGCGGTTTTGAGAGAGCTTTGAAAACGGTTTTCTGAATCTGAACGCACCTTCGCGGAGGTGAGCAAAAGAGCAAAAATGAAGATGCGTCCGCTTTGGCTTTGAGTTCTCATTTGTGCGTTTTTTTCTTTTAAATAGATTCAGTACGCTGGCGTAGGGCTACATTGAGGAGTTGTACGAGACTGATACTGTTGGTAATAAGCGTGAACTGAAATCTGTACTTTTTCGTACGTTCCATCCTTTAGGTTTGTGCACCTGTGGCAGTGGCTTGAAATGAGCGTGTATAAATAAGCTAGAAGTCAAGCATTCACTTTCGCGAAAGGAAACTTATCTCTGAATGTTTTCAGAAAAGACCAACGTCGGTGTATCGGTGTTGGAGTGTAATTTCATGCCGGATTGTGAGAGGGCTTGCATCTATTATGAGGACTTTGCGGATACGGTGTTCGAGACGCTGTTCATGGACAAGGTCGATCTGGAGAAGGTGACGGAGATTTAATGAGATATGAGGTGCGCGTCGATGAAGTCAGAGGTCGCCAGCCTTTCGCCGCACAAAATTTGTGTGCCAGGCTTTCACCGCGCACCATCCATAGTTTCCTCAATGTGCCAGTGAAATGTTGTTCGAAGAGGTTTTGGTCTTGATTTTCCTGTGAGGTACTGTAGCTTGTTTAGCAGCTGCTAACCGTTATTGTTAGTTATTTTGTGATACTACATTCCTGTTTAGTGGCCCATCCCATTACGGAGTAATCACATAATTACTGTTTTTTTCGTTGTTTGATTAATTTAATAATATTTAAGGCGATACTACGGCCGGTTTTTGAAACTTACGTTGGCGAAATTCGTTCCCATATGTTGTATGCGAATGAATATTATTAGACCAAAGATCGCGCAGACAGTTATTTGTGTTCGCTACATGGAAGTATGTACATCTATGTACATAAAGTGTTCCTGCGCTTATACCGGCTGTTATATCGCTTTAATGTGTGCTGAAGTAGAGTTGCATTCACATCTTGATTTCGCGCATGATTCATTTTGATGGCTGGTTTATATACCATGTATTGTTTTCTCAGTTTGTATTCTTTTGCTTTTTGACTATTAATTTGTGAGTTTGTAATATTACTGGGTCTTTTAGTTTCCCTCCCATTGTTTTCAACGCTTTGTTAGTTGAGTTTGTTATAGTTTACTTCGATTGTTACTTATCACTGTTTTGTACAATATCAAACGGATTAGAGCCGTGGATTAGCAGCGAGTATTATATATTCCCTTTAAAGTGGTATGACACGTGGTTCGCTATATTACATGAGAAGGCTGTTGTCCAGTATATGAATCGCATGTGACATACCTCTTTAAAAGTAAGCGTAAGTCGTTTGTAGCATGTTAGTACGTTATTATTATTTTGTGAATTTTTGACGCGTAGGACCTCATCAGCATTCATTCTTTTTTGTACGGTGAATCTTATAGTGTCTTGCTTTCTTTTTTTGTATATTACATTACTTTTTTACTGAATAAAGTTTTTTACGAGATGCAGTCTATTTTAAGCGTAATGGTTTATTAGTTTTCAGTGGGGCATGTGGTCAGTTGGAATGGTACCGTAATTTTGATTGGTGGAAAGTTTACTGTAAGATGGCTCCAGCAGTAAGATTGTAAGATGGTACTGTAAGGTGAAAATGGTGCGTTTTGAAGTTCATATTTTGGGTCTTACTGTATGAGTATGGGATCTTTGAGGTATAGTGCCTGGTTGGTAGTGGCGTTCGCTCACGAATTAATGGCCACAAATATGTTTATTAGTAGGAAATTGAGGCGTGTCCGTGATGTTTAGATATGATGTCTCGCAACATGTTTAGTCCATTCAATCTTTGTTCTTATTCCTTTTCGTACTCCTTTTCTTCTTCCTCAAAGGAATATGCCGGATTTCTGGTGGTGTTTCTGATAAGGGAGTTAGTTCGATGGCCTTTGGGAGGTCTGGGTAGATGGTCTCGCGGATACGCTCGACGTAGTCACGGACCTGAAGATAAACGTAGTTATCAACGTCATCATGGGTGGTCGAATCAGCGTCAACTTGGGTGGTCACGTCAATGTGGGTGGTCTACTATGGTGCAACGCTAAACTTTGATGGCGCGCCGCGCAGACGTGGCGGGTGCGCGGCGAAGAAGAAGGCGGTGCGCCACAGGCACGCTGCGCACCCATTTCCGCGCCCAGTCTGCGCCAGGCCGGCGCCCAGACTTCGCCGGGATTGCGCCCAATCTGCGCCAGAATCGAAAAATCGGCCGTGAAATATTCCCACCGGGGAACCACTAGCATAAACAATAAAAACTCAATAAAAACAAAATATGACACACAGAAGACAAAATATAATAAGTATTTATTTACTTCAGTTCCTGACAATACACAAAAGTAATACAGCGATGTAGAACAAAGGAAAACGTAACACATATCACAAAATTGGACTGCATATACTTATACTCAATAAAAGGATTATGGTATGCAATTAAATACATAGAAGTCGTGGACAAAACCGGAAGTTACACGTTCTGCATTTACAGGCTATCGCTATTAGCTAGAAGGCTAGAATATAATAAATACGTTAAGCAAGCAGTTACTAATAACGGTCACGACATTACTATGGACTCATCTATTCTGGAAACACAGCCATTCAGAATCTAAGACCATAGTCATGGCAATCTAACCTAAATATGCGTGATTCAATAGTTAATCGTGCCATGTTTACTCAGTTATAGAATACAACACAAGTTGGGGCTCCAGTTGCATTTTTTCTTGCGGTTCTTTGGCTCTATAAGTTACAAGACTGGCACCTACACAGCAAATAAACTTAGTAAAAAATTAATTCTCGTTTATGTTAGATAATGCGCTGCAATTATAAAGGAAAGACTAAACAGACTAAGTAAATACAGCACAAACACGAAGATGAACATGATAAAAAAAATTATGTTATTGGACCTCAGTTTCCCGTTCATTCGTAGTCGTAGTTCTGAAGTCGAGAATATTGAATATCCTTTCCATTTCCGCAGTGTTGGAGATGTCTGAAAATGAGAAGACTTATTGATTGAGCATTGATCACATCTATCAGTCTCTCCATTCTACCTAAGGAGTGTGAAAGTTTCTTGATAAGCCATTGGTGAAAGAGAACTTATATGGGACAGTCACATAAAAAAGAGCAGAAATACACGCTACGCTATATTGGAGGAGTGCATGAATTCCGTTTTTTTTAATGGGGGACAAGGTAATTTTTTAAATAGGCCGATTGGCCGATTGGCCGAAGGACGCAGCGAAGAATCCAGTCAGATAAACGCTGCTTACAGGTACAGTAGCCTAGTTACGATCAAATGTAAGAAAATTACACGTTGCATAAGAGCTTGAAATAAGTATACAAGAAATACAAACCTGTAGTTATTTCCTTTCCCATTAAAAGAGCTGTAGCTGTAGCTTCATTCCCGTCTGTTCCCAAACGACTGCTTTCCTGATTTCTACTTTCCACTGCCAGGGCAGGCGCAGTTCGGGAGTTAGGCTCTGATCTGAAACTTTTACAATAGCGTAAATTACACCCCAGAGTGTCATCTCCTTCCGCTAAAAATCGGAAAACATAAACTACTCGAATGAGTGGTATGCAGATAAATAACGTCTTTCGTAATTGCTTCACAGTCAGAGTAGTCACATCAAACCTTAGAATTAACATTTAAGCGTAATTTTCAAACAAACCAACTAAAACTTTGATAGCAAGCACATACGAAACACGAAACGATAGAAAATACGCTGACAAAGAATCTCCCTACTTCAGAACTGAAAACAAAGGTTAAGACGTTATAAACTTACTTACCATTACACGGTGGTTAAGGTAGTTGCTTTTCAACAGTCCAAGCCGCCGTCCTCGAACATGACGATCATCATTTCAGTAGTACCAAAAATCTAAATTTAATGATTATTGGTCGTTTCATCATGTCAAGACTAGGTAAAGCAAAAAGGTAAATATACAATAAGCGTATACGTAGAAAGCGAAACTGCAGACACAGTTTGGCATGGAGCCGCAGTAAAAAAAATCGACAGCCCGACAGATGTACACTAAAGTTTACCTTAACAACAAATGGAGGGACACCAAACGGATGTAGCAACTAAGACGACACCTAGGCTCTACGATAAAAAGATTTCCTAGTTTTTTTGTTGAGAATCATGGAGCAGAACAAGATGGGTCTGCGCCTTTAAAGTATATTGGTTCAGAAAATCAGGACACCAAAACGCTAAAATAACGAAAACAAACTGTTAATCCAAATATGTAAAAACATACCATAACACAGTTTCGTCCATTGTGTAGAAGTACCCAAGTTACTGAAAGTCAAAGGAAATGAGGTCAGCCAGCGAGCATTACATAAAATACGCGAAATAGCGAAATAATATAAAAAGAGACTCTGGGAAAGTAAGTTAGGCATAGGAGGTATATTTGCGGGTTTAAAAAAAATATGCAAAAGTGGATTTTTCGCATGCAAAAGTGCATTCTGCAAAAAGAGTAAACTACGGTAGGAAAGCCAGTGTTTATAAAGAAGCAGAAAGGAAGCCGCAGATTCCAAAACAACCAATGATGAAAAACATCCTAAAAAATTGCACAAAAAATCATTCAGAACTGATATTATAAGTTGCTGACATCTTACGATTCTGTTTCTGTAGTGAATGCGCACAATTAATTTCATAAAACATAATGTAAACAATAACGCACTAAACAAGTAAAATAAAAACAAAACAGAGATGGGAGCAAGAAAAGCCAGCGGTGCACAAGACCAATTTCGCTGCGTACTTGACCGAATAACAAATATATTTCCGTGTGACCTCTGGCGCCAATGTGGCGCAGGTAGGGCGAGGTCCCCGCGCGCCTTTTTTCGTAGGTTTGGGCAGTATTTTGGTCATTTTCCCAATTTCGCCCAGTCTGCGCCAAGGCCTCGCCTGTCCATCGCCGCGCGGAATTTCCGCGCCAGGAGCTCGCCGCGCGCAATGCAAGTTTCATCAGTGTGGTGTAGTGACTAGGGAGCTTTTGACTGATAATCAGAGAACGAGGGTTCGATTCACATCCCCGACAGATTGTGTCCGGTCATTAACATCTTAGTTTTGTTATAGTTATACTTACGTTTTGGTAATCCTTATTGAGTAGCTCTTGAATATTCTGATGAAATGGAAGGTAATATGTAGATGCGAGATGGCCGAATACAGTGCAATCCGCCTGCAAAATCAAGTGTAGACTTGCGACGTGAAAGGGGCCGGTGCGCCGCACTGAGACGCCGCAAGTACATGCGCGGGAACAGCGCCGTTCGTGCGCCACCTTTTCTGTTATAGAAAGGAGCTTACAACCCATGTCATAACACACGACTATGACCAAACAATGGTACTTCAGCTGAATATGACTTGAAAGTAAAACTACTGCTGTTTAGTTAAAAAAAATGTAAAATAAACGACACTCACCAATGTGATAACATTCCCGAAAAGGTATTGTTTGTCACCGAGAATGGCTGATACTGCTGATATGTCCTGACGCATAATCTCCATTAACATGTCATTGCCGAGGACACCGATGCCCACGGAGATACGAGCGCGAACCTAGATTGGAAACTTAGAGTGTAACCCTTCGTGCAGTGAACGCGCAGAAAAAGGGCCGCTACAGCGGGGAGGCGGACCTTTGCTGTGAATTATGGTGCGCATGTACTAGAAATCCAGCAATCAATGGTGTGCATTTTCAGTCGTTGCACCTGTAGCGCACCACATACTTGCTTATGACTTATGACACCTGTGCCGCTGTCCCACACGAAAATGCGCTGCAACTGGAATGCACACCACTTTGCGCGCGCCTGTGAACCGCCCATACAAAGCCCATATTTTTGCGCACCGACTTGCGGAGCGTACTGTAATTTTCATTCAGCTATCTACACGGATGAATACTTGCGGTAGTGTCGCGGACCTAACTACCTTTTTTGATATGCTAATTAAGCATCAAACCTTATTCGCCAGTCGGCCGGCCATAAACTTGTTGAGAAATGACGGAACAGGCATCCCTGACACACCCTTTGACACGAATGCCGACGAATTGTTGAGAACTTTGTCATTCATTAGCGAGCTGAAATTTATTGGAATAGAATATTTTGTGACATTCAAGGATTAAAATCTGATAAAAAAAACTTCGCCAGCTTTCATGTGAGAAAACTACAGGATTATTCAAACATGCTTGCGAGATTCTTCGCTCTTCGCGCGAGGTTGCGCTTTGCGATGTTGCGATCTCTTCGCGCGAAGTTGCCGTGCCGGATTGTCGCCGCTCAGCATCAGTGAGCTGTGTGACCGTAACGAGTTGAAACTACCTAGTCAGTCGTGTAAATCAATAACAACTTACAAGAATGTGCTTCCCTCAATCATTCGATCAACTGCGCGTGCAGTTCCCGCTTGTTCGGGGGTAAGGGTTTCCTGAAATCAATAATAGTTATCTCTGACAAACTTTATCCCACAAACCAGAAACGCTATGCTGACATCTTCTAGTTCCAGTAAGGACATAGTTGCCACTATGCATTGTTTAGCATATATGAATGAAGAGATATATACAGTGCTGTCCAAAAATATACGACCACCCCCAAATTCTAGGATTTCTCGGTTCAGGAAACGCAAGTTATGATGGGGTGAACGTATAATTTTGGACAGCACTGTATATAGGAAACGGCGGAACCGCGTGTTTGTGTGACAAAGATTCCTTATAACCGTCGTCGACTGGTCATTACATGGTCACCAACTGGTCACTAACATACCATATGAAAAACTATAAAGTGTACGAAAAGCTCACCTTTATTTTAAAATGTTTAATCAAATGGAAAATAATGACTTGTGAATCGGCAATTGTCTGTCCATTCAATTCGATAAAGGGAAGATGTCCCGTTTCCGAGCGCTTGGTCCAAGATTCACGTAGCTGAAAGATTAGTTTTTGTTTATTTGATTAAAATAAATAGTAAAAGTCCTATTTTATCCTCTATTGTGCCAACAGTTTTGAGAAAAGTATAACATATACACGAAAATATTCAATTGCGAAACTTTTCCATCACTCTGTGTCTGTAGCGAACCAGTCATGAATCAATCACCAGACTTTTTTCGGCAAAAACCATTTGGTGATTGGCCAAGGGCGGTTTTTCTGTGGTTTCGGCAGTTATATGCCGTCCTTGTTTGTCTACGCAAAGATTAATGCGGATATTCGCATAAGTAAGGATTGTCAAAGATTGTCAATTGAGAATATTAAGAATTTTCAAACACTACTCATTTAGCTCATTTGGATTTATCATGCTGTATGTACATACATTGTTTATCATTATACATTTTTGATGTTGATCTCGTGGTCATGACAGTCACGGTATGGGGATTCTAACCAACAATATTGATAGAATCTGTAGTATGCAAGGTCTTTCGTCCAAGTGCGCAAGTACCTCAGTTTGTTGTGCGAGGCACCTCGTCTCAGTACCGCAGTGCGCAAGTACCGCAGTTCGTAAGTTCGTGAGATGGTGAGTACCACAGTGCGTGAATACCACAGTGCTTCATTCAGCGTTGATATGTTATTGCTGAAGCGTACTATTTTCGTCTACGCTGTTACTGTGCAGGGTTTGATCTCATACGGTGTTTGTGCGGTAGAACAATTGGACGTATTTACCAGTAGGATTGGTTTTTTTTAATAACTCACAATATAATTGATATTATTCACGCGAAGGAACGTCTCGAGTTTCAAGCAAAATGGGCTGAGGTTCGGGACGTAACGGTTTCTGGGAAACTGATGTAGATACACGACATCTTTGTCTACAGGAACCTGTACATCGTCGAGCATCTGAAGAAAGGAATTTTGAATGCAACGTTAGAGCGGTATTTGCACGTGGTTCGCGAAAATACAGAGCAATGTATGCAATTTTCTCTGCACGTCTGAATAGGAATTGAGCCGAATGCATATAGTGTATATGGGGATTTATTAGTTCAGATGTGTTACACAAACTACATATGGATAAAATATCGTTTTAAATAATAATGTATTGTATCAAGTAAAGAAGAAACGCACAAAAAAGTTTGTTCGGACAATGACGCAATGGAGACGAAGAGCACATGCAATTAATTTTCACAAGCTAGTGCTTGGAGTCTACACACGAAAGAGGATAACTGTTAAATTCATTACTTTAATATGACCGCATGACCTAAGAAGCCAAAAGCCAGAAACGAATAAACACTTCTTTGCGTCACATTTAGGGGGAACTTTAAACAAAAATGGCCGAAATTCAATTCCCTGTGGGTATCTGTAAGAACGGAAGAAGTGAAGTTTTCTGTTCAAAGTTGACATGGTATCCCCTAGAGGCCGGGTCGATACCCGAAAAAAACAAGGACTGTGACAAATATATACTCTTTGTGAAATAGTTGCCAGTTTCGTGTTTTGAATTTTTGGAGAAACAAAGCCTCAAATTGCCGCGAAGAATGTTAATGTCAGGATATAGACGAAATTGACAGAAATTTTGAAAAGTTCAAGAATTGTCAGTTCCTAACTAACAATAAGAAGAGAGTTTAAAAAGAATACTGAAGGTTATTTTGAAAATTGTTTATAAAGTGCTGGCTAAAGTGTTTTCGGCGAAAACGGCGTGCAAATCACTGACAAAATATGTGCGGTGCGCGGATTTTTTGGCCATCAGAAATCCCAAACAGAATCAGAAAACGGGTGCGCGGCGGCTTCCAACTGCCTGCGAAAATCTGGCAAGAGTCAGGCGATAATGTATTCGCAACTGATTTTCTTCGTAACGCGTATCCAGAAAAATGAAGATAAACTACAAAGGTTCAATAAACATATGTGAAAAATCTTCGAAAACCCAATAAAGGCAGTTTTTTGGCTCTATCCAGTTGAGGTCATTTGTCTCCTCCTTTTCTCCAGAAGATACGGGACTCCCAGCGGGCCTTTTTCAAAAAATGCTGACGTTTATCACTTGAAAAAGTGATCAATTAAATTCCATTTCAAAAGGCCCACGTGAATCTATTCACTATAAAATCAGTTTAGTGTGCTGGGCGTAAAGTTGAGATGCTGTATATATGGAGCATAAGCTGTGCAACGCAAGAATATGATGGTGCGCGGTGAAAAAGAACGTTTGCCCAGTCTTCGCCAGACACTCGCCTGGTACGCCCGGCGAAAGGACGGCTCACCGACTGGATGAAAATGTGAGAATCTATTCGGAAACGGATAAAAAGGCTGTGGCGCCGTTTTGTCCATTCTGCGCCCAGTTGTCGCGAAATGGTAGACAGTGCACTCGCCAGGATCTGGCGGGCGTCCGGCGAAAACAGGACAAAGAGCGTGGCGAAACCTGGGCGAGCCCCCTTCCTTTTTTCTCCGCGCACCAACCCAGGTACGACAGGATAGGTTTCTCTGATGCGAACAAAGATTGAAGATTGTGTCAGGGCGGCGTACATCTTTAGACACCAAATACGACATTTGCAGGTCCGCGCGCACTCCGCGCAGGTCCCGTGCCTGAAATCTGAAATGCTGCCCTGGGTTTTTGGTTTCAGTTAAGTTTCAATAAATGTGTAATTCCGACGGTTTCTAGAAACATATTTTGATGAAGTAATTGAGACAATCTCGCCCGGCTAGGCTCACACGAAATTTTTGTTTGCTATTGTACCATAATATTCTGTTCTGGTTCTTTATGCGCGTTTACGTATGGGAAAGTATTTGCGCAATTATAGCTATTAGACAGTCACCACATGATTTTACCGAAAACAACCATCTGGTGCCTGGTTCGTGTCTGGTTCGTGACCATGTGGTGATCATTTGGTTGGTGACGATTTTCGATGAAACCTGGCCACATGATGGTCACGAAACGGTCACGAAATGGTCTGGCCCACGAAAAAAACGTTAACCATCACCAAATGGGTTCACCAATTACACAGTCAAGTGTAGCGTGGGAATATGTAAATGTATATATTTACTTCATCATTAGTTTCTTGGTGCTTGTGCTTGTTTACACTTGTGTGTTTATATCTTGCTCTGTGAACAGCTGCGCTGGTAGTGAGCCTTTGAGAAATGTTCATTCTTGCTTGTGTTTTATTTAAACTTTTGTGGCTATTGAATTATACATATACCAGTCGGCTCACGCCGCCTGAGGCGACTTACATGGAGATATGAGATATGATTGGTTTAGCATTGGCATACTTATATACAAAGCTTCAAACGTATCATAAGAAATTCACATAGGAAACAATTGCATATGCATACTTCGATATTGAGCCGCGAAACTCTCTTTATACCCGAAGACGAAATTTGCATTTCCGTAACGCACATCAGTATGCAACTTAGGCTACAGTTACTCTTTTATATAATAAGATATATATAAAATACTAAATATTCAATGTAAACCATGATGGTTGGGTGGTCCTCATGTGTTTATACCGTTTGTCATAGCTATGGTTTCACAAATAGGTTCACATTCGTGAACCCGTATGGAGAACTGGAATAGTATGGTAAACAGGTAAACAAACAAAATCATACTTTTCTCGTGAGCCTTCGAATCTTTTGAATTGGCGACGAAGTTTGTGGACTACAGTTTAGTACAAGCCAGCAAATCTCATGTAACAACCAGCTAGTATCGGATAGCTCTCTGTGTAAGTCTCATTTTTCTGTAGTGTAATATCTAATATCTTTCCCTTTGTAAGTAGCATTATCTTATAGTATTTTAACTTCTTATTAAGTTCAACCCTTGTTGGTGCTCTTCTTATTAACTTCAACCCTATCAATCGATGCGCTTTTGTTTTATATTACACTGCGCGCGCGAGCTCGATCTACATCTCACAAGGCCCTGGACAAGAGAGGGAGGCGGCTAGATATGCAAATCTCTCATGCATACCGGCCAGCCGACCGCTTTTGCCGAAATACCCGCCGGTTTTTCAAACGCATCATGGATAACTTAAATCATGTATTTATGCTAATTTACTCGAATTTACCTCGATTTTTTATTATAATTTCTAATTTACTTTCATTTGCATGAGCTGCATGAGAATGCTGGTGTACTGGATGTGTTTCAAAAACCGGCCGCTATTTCGCTTTGAGGGAACTTAAGTAGAAAAAGAAGACTGGCGCTAACACCCAGCACCCATCCCGGACTCTATCTAACACTTTCAATGCTAGAATTCAAGTACCTTAAAAATTCTGCTAATATGTATTTAAGCCGTAATGCCAAAATTTATCGGTATATGGACGACATTTTAATCATGTATAATCAACCCAACCTCCCAATTAAATTACAAGAAATTTACCCTAACTGTTTAACTTTGGAACAGGCTAATCAAACAGATAAAGAGGCAACATTTCTTGACTTGCACCTTAACAAGCAACAGAACTGGATAATAAATCTATACAATAAAACTGACGACTATTCATTAATTCATTTGAAGTTAATAGTTTTCCTATATAAGATACAAAACTATGCATTTCTATGAGGCACAATTGCATAATCGGCGAAACTCTACGAATTAGCCGTTGTACGTCGACCTTAGCCCTTTTTAAATCTAAAATAATTGAATTTTGAGATAAACTGATCAATGACGGCTACCCCAATGTTGTTGTTATCAACATGTACATAAAAAGTTTTAATGTTTATCCCATTATACCTCACAAGTACAGGTCTTCCGCTAAATCTCTCTCTGGATGGGTGCGGTCTAATTTTTGGCAATCAATTGTTCCCCATAAGCACATAAGCGACACGACGGAGACATGCATACCCATGGTATCCTAATCATATGGGAGGTCACTGTTAACGCGACGCACCGCATCGCATAATAGTACCTTAGCTTATATATGTATATCACCTTAGATATGTATATCACCTTAAACTCACAGGGCGCATTCGAGTTGGGCAAAATGCATAAATTTCGCGAAATAATCAGTTCGAGTTCACTATTAGCCAGTGTTAGCGCGCTGCGAAATATCCCGATCATATGAGAGACGCAGAGTCTTGGAAATATTTTTTTACTGGGCTCTCTTATTTGTCAACAATCTCTCGCCCTATCAATATCAACTCAAACTGATTATTTCGCGAAATTTGCGCATTTTGCCCAACTCGAATGCGCCCATACAGTCACCTTTTTCTATTCTTTGTATTTAACAGTCTTTGATCAAAAATCCTCGTCTGCGACAGGGGTCGAAACGAGGTCCGTGTTTGACACGGTATTTATATTCAAATTATTTAGTCTTACTGTCATACTGTTTATTAATTATGACTTTTCACTATTATATTCCAAAATTATTCTAATTTATGGTATACAATTATCTCTCTATTATTGTTTGTTTATTGCATCTCTTTGATTTTGTGTTCTGCACGACTACTGTTCTGTGTATGCCTCGTGTATTCCATTGCTGCAATTTTGATTGTTAAAGCGAAATAGCGGCCGGTTTTTGAAACGCATCATGGACAACTGAGTTCTTACGTATTTATGCTAATTTACTTGAATTTAGTAGCTCGATTTCTTATTCTAATTTATATTCATTTGCATAAACTGCATAAGAATGCTGGTGTACTCAGTGTGTTTCAAAAACGGGCCGTTATTTCGCTACAAGGGGAGGGGCTCACTTCGCGATTGTTAGTTTGTTTTCATTTTTAACAAGTGTGAAAAAAATTAATTGGAACGATGATTCGACCACTGAACTTCTTCCTTTGCTCCTTGTGTGCGTCGTCGGTTATTTTGTGTCACATTATTATTGCCCATTGGTGATAATTTTATTATAAATGACTTTCTCGTCGTGAGCCTGAAACTTGAAACACCTGGCTGAGGCCGGTTTCACCAACATTTAACTTCCGTTTAAACGGAGAGAAACTTGCGGCATGCTTCTTCCGTTCAACGGAAGTTCCGTGCGCGCTACTTGGCGTTCCACCAACACTTACGTGCGCTTAAGTAGGAAGTAAGGAGAAACTTCCACTCTGCTGCGCAAGTTTCTTTTCCATACTAAAACCTTCCGTGCGCACGGAATTGTTGGTGAGAACCCAAGTAGCGTGAACTTCCGTGCGCACGGAAATTCCGAAAAACCGGCCTCAGTTGCTTGTTTACGAAGTTTTGTTTGGGCTGCGTTACACGTTACTGTTTTATTACCCTTATCCTTATCACGCAATAACTGTGCTGAATTGATTTTGTATCATACGAAAACATTGAAATTGCTGGTTTCTGCCCATATGGAACGCACACTTTTTATTGTTTGAAGTATGTATTCCACTATCGAGTCTTTTCGCAAGCTAGCAACGTACAAAGTACTGTCGCTTATCGTATTAGTCACCAACGTACAAAGTACTGTCGCTTATCGTATTAGTCACTTATTATGAGCTGTCTTCTTCTTACAAGGAGAATTTCAAGGTTGATATCAGAATTAAGAAAAGTTGTAATTCAAAAGTTGTAGAGAATTAAATTCTCTTAAAGATGGCATTCTTAAATTCCCGTGTTAGCTTAATTTCGTGTTTGTTTGTTTCTCTTTTTTATGAATATTTTCAGAACAACAAATTGCAATCGCCATGCCGAAAAAAATACCTGACGTAAGTGTTCTTTTTCGACGATTTCACAATCTGAGAAAAACGAACTGTGTACTGTGTACGTGTGTACGACGGCTCCGCTCTTGGCGCAGGTGCCGCTCGAGGACCGCGCCCTAATTATCTTTATTTAGGATGAATTCCGTAAACTCGAAGACTACATTAACGAATGGGCCGATAACAGGGACGAAATCATTTGTTCACTAAGGAAAATGGCCGATGATGTAAGCCTTTTCCAATTCAGAAATTACGGTGAAAATATGTTTAAAGGATCGCGGTCACTACAAAATCGTCGTTTTTCTTCGAGTTTACTTGTATTTAGTAAAGAATAAAGACAAACACTTTACCAACACCGAATAATTTGAATTCCAACTCAGGGAGTGAACAAGTAGAAAAGTAGTTCTAATAACTACCGCAGGATCACGAAACGTGTTCATACAGCTGCTTCCCGATCGGAAGTATGCAAATTATTTCGCCAAATATCTGCATACCAGACGGCTGCGCCGCCTGAGGCGACCTTCTAGTACATTTTTATTTCATACATACGTGAAACGTGGATTCAAAAGTGATTCAAAAAATTAGCATATGCTAAAATCCTCGCGTTATTGCTTCTTTTGTTGCTCTAGATTTGCATGTTCCTTGAAGTACTTTGAGCGCCGCGGACGCGCCTGAACGATATACCACACACTTTCCGTATATGCAGCCTTTTTTGGACTTTTGTGAGAGGGGCGCTCGGGATGTGAGATGGCTCAGTGCATGGGAACATGAACTACTGAACCAATCCTACTTCCTGAGCGTAACGCACATCATCCAAACACACAATCAATCAAACAAACAAACAAACAAACAAACAAAGCTCCCAACTTTATATAATAAGATTATATGCCTGTTATCGACAAGATATGCCTGTTCAACAAACATATGCTGCAGAAGAATGTAGGTATACTCTATGAGTTTCAAAAACCGTCTGCTAGTTCGCTTTAATGTCCGTTCTAAAGTTGATCTATTCTTTATTTTGCAGCTTGATTGCGCTCAACAGAATTGCAATATCGCGACAACTGTGGGAAGCACCGTTGGAGTTGGTACTGGTGTCGCTGCCATTTTTAGTGTTATAATGTTTCCGCCTGCTGCTCTAGGAGGTAATTTTAAGTTGATTTTTTTACAAATATAGTCGCATTAAAGGGTACTGCACCTTTTTTTGAGTTTTTTTGGCAGTAATTTGAATAAAAGCTAAAACCATGAAAAACAAGTTAAAGGGACAGGCCCATCAAAGTAAACCTATATTTACGATACGTCCATAGTGACTATCAAGCATTTTTATTACAATATATGCAAACTAAATTTCACATTTATTTGCCATGGGAAACTTTTTTCCGATGCGCTCAGATCAAATGTATACCGTAAAGCCGCAAATATCCTTGTCGTCAATGCAAATTTATCGTGAAATTATAATGCGATTAAAATTTGCATATATAGCTTTGAAATCTGCAGTTTTATGGTATACATATGCGTGGAGCGCATTGGAAAAAAGTTGTCTAGGGCGAATAATGGTGAAATTTAGTTTGTATATATTGTAATAAAAATGCTTGATAGTCATTATGAACGTATCGTAAATATAGGTTTATTTTGATGGGCCTGTCCCTTTAATGGCCACGTCGGACAACAAAAAAACTCACATTTACCGGTTTCTATCCGAAACCCACAGTTACCCTAGCCCGCCTTTTTGCTCGCAGGGCACTACTATGATTTCAAATTCACGTCCGAAAAGAACAATGGGGATTGGCGAGAGTCAGGTGTATAGTGCATTATGCAATTATGCTAGGCATATAGAGTGCAGCGAAAAAGGAGATATAATACTGATTTAAGTGGGCCCAAGAAAACTCTACAGTACATACGCCCGAAATATTAAACATAATAATGATTGCCGCAGCTTTTTCTGAACGTGTCTGTTCTTTTTCAGCTCTCTGTGTCGGAGGCGCGGCTGCGGCGTCCAATATTGTTGCCGGCGTCTGGAACGTTAAGAATATTAAGGTTTTTTTATTACACACGATTTTTTATTATACCCGTACCCAGACTGGATTGATAAATCGGTGCTTATGTGGCCACGCGCCGGGAGATTCCCAGTGAGAGAAAGAGAGGGATCACACGAAACAGAGGCGCGCAGAGACAAATTCAACCACCCAGGGAGGTTCCCGCTGTTCGTGCATACGGCCACTGGGCGTGACAATTGCGATAGTTTATTGGATAAACCCGCGCATGGTACGTTGAGATGAAGAAGTGTAGGAGTTGATCAGGAATGGCTCTGGCAGGTCCCGGTTTTATCAGATTTAGTTTATTGATCATAAATATGTTTATTTATAATGGTTATTCCTTTGCTTCTAGAGCGCGTGTGCCACTACCGAAGCTCTCTTTCGGCACGATGAAATGTTGCTCAATCGCATCAAGGAGCAACTTGAAGTCATCGAGAACCTCGGTCTCGATACGGATTTCAAAGCGGGTGTAAGTTTGACAATATTACACCTCTGGGTGAACCCATTTGATGACGAACCACTGTGTTTTTTTTTTGCGTTGAACAGCCCAGTTGGTGACTTCTTCATGACCATATGGTGACCATGTTCCATAAAAAACGTCGTCAACAGGCCAATCATTCCGTTTTCCTGTGTAGTTCAAATTCTTAAAGCGAAATTCTGGCCGGTTTTTGAAACGCATTGCCTGTTTTCTTATGCAGCATACGCAAATGAGCAAAAAAATAGAATAAATACTAGACCCCAATTAGACCCCACGTTGCATAAATGCATAGGAATGCAAGTACTTGAGATTTAAAGCGGAATACCGGCCGGTTTTTGAAATACATCGAGTAGATCAGAATTCTTATGCAGCTTATGCAAATGAACATAAATTAGTACAACACATCGAGCTAAATTCGCGCAAATTAGCATAAGTACGTAAGAATTCAGTTGTCCACGATGCGTTTCAAAAACCGGCCGGAATTTCGCTTTAAAGAACCGGCTCGTCTTTCACTTTAAATTACCATACTGGAAGTTATCTTCGTCCGTAAGCATGACTAGGCTATCTATCTCCTCTGATATTTTTTCTTGTACCTTTATGATTTTTAGGACCTCAATTCTGCCGGAACCGCCGCCGCATGCTCTAAAGGAGTCGCAGGGCTGGGAGTCCGATTTCTCATTACAAAGACGGTATATTCGTATATTGCTCGATTGTTTTTTTACTCGCATTCTTAAAAATGCAACGCTTCTGTTTTCGTTCTGCTCCAAATCGAATACTTAGTATCATGCGCGACTTGTAACTCTCCGCTGTGAATGCGGGTTTGCATTAACGCGCAGATGCGCGGCGAAAAATGGAGGTTCGCCCAGTCTTTACCAGGCTCTCGCCTGATATACCCGGCGAAAGTGCGGCTCACCGATAGGAAGAAAATGTGTATATATATGCAGAAACAGATAAAAGGGTGCGTGGCGCTTTGCCTAAGTTTTGCACTCGCCCGGACCTGGCCAGCATCCGGCGAAGACTGGGCGAAGTGCGAGTGTTATGACCGGGAGAGTTCCGTTGGGCGTGCAGCAGTCTCGCTTTCATTATAGTTCTTTAGCAAATTCAACGGTCTATTTTTTTAACGCACCCTATGCTATAAATTTGTAATTCCAGTCCGGCTTGTCTCGCAACTTTCTGAAGGGAATATCTAATGCTGCGCTTGGTATCGGTCTGGCGCTCGACGCCGTGACCCTACACTCCACCATCAGCGACATGAAGAATGGGTCCAAGAGTGAAGCTGCTGCATCGCTACGAAAGGTCTGTTTTGCAGTTTCCTTAGGTTAAAGCTATATAACAACCAGTTTTTGAAATATGCTTAAACAGCAGCTTTTAATGAGACATACTCAAATTACTGTGTTATTTTCAGTCTAATTATGTTTCTTTCGTTCAACGTTTGTTAATGGTTGTCAAAAAAAAAACGTTTCAAATGAAAAAATCTCCTTATAGCGCTTAATTCAGTACATTATCTTGCACTTGTTTGATGTCATAGCTGATTTTGATTTTGAACGTTTTAGCTTGCAAATGATGCGCAATGTGAAAAGGAGAGAGTGCTGAGTGCAATTCGTCGTAATCGGCCGCCAAAAGACTAAGTCTGGAAAAATGACATCTGAAAATTTAAATACCCTTCCAATTCACTGCGGCCCTGTAGTTACCGTTTACAAAATTACACTTCTGCAGCTTATTCCATGACGGCCCGGTTGCCCTGTACGGCATTCCTTACTCCTCGAGAAGGGCACCAAATTTGCATATGTTGACACGGATGTCAAGATTACGTTTCATAAACTTGACACAATACCGCATTGACATTTACCTTCTCGCGTCTGTGTTTTTTTTCTATTTAAATATTGTATGTACGTGAATTCTGTTGTCGCATGTTTAGTTTTGGTGAATGTTGTTAGTGCCTTCTCTATATAAATACTTTTTTGCATTAAAAAGGTAACAATAAAGCAAGGGTTCTTCGTTTTCACTGCCGCATATCAACGTGCCAGTCGTTTGCTGTATAATGCGTTTTTATTGTCGTTGTTGTTGTTGAAAAGTTGAAACAATTAATAAACATATTCCAACAGTCTTCGATCAGATCTATTGTGGGCAGACTAAACATCTATATGTATTGCTTGTTGTAGATAGGAGACTGGCTACAATGCAACCGTATACCGCGGATTAGCTTTTTTATCGACGAACGAGTCTCACTAACAAGAGAAAAATAATATCGTGTCAAGAGAGAAAAATATTGTCAAAAGATAAATATATTGTCATTTAATTATAAAACAGTGCGTTGAGATGCAGTTCACTTGACTGAAGCTTGCCATATTGTTCTATGGATATAACAATAAGAATAGATGGATTGCTCTCATCTATGGTGTGTTAGATTGGAGTGCTAGTGCTCTCATCTAAAAGTTAAATTATCATGGTGCTACCGTGTTTTGAAAACACTGCGGATTGAAAAATATGCGGTTTGTGAACAGTGACTTACGCGCGGATTTTCGCTCCGCCCTTGAAACCGCGACACAGAATGGGGTATCGATGTATGGCAAAAATTGCTTCCAAGTATGGCTTTAATTACCGTAGATTGGCACTACTCGAGGACAACTACAGACCGCCAATAAATGGTCCCGCGGCAGGTAGCCACAGGACTATTTTTTTCGAACGTGCATAAACAATAAACTGTGCATTTTTGCCTCGTCAGGTATATGGTGCATTTTCCAACTTTCAAAGGTGTATGCAAAATCGTACCCGAGATGCACATTTGATAATTGTGAAATTCCAGATGGCGCACACAGTGCACGTTTTCGTGCGCCATAGGTTCGCCGCAGACCCGCCATTTGTGTGAAAAAATACTTGAATATAATTACAGAGATTACGATATATTCAATGAGCAGAAGCAAATAGCCCGATCAATGATTGACGAGTTGAGACAGACACCAATTTCAAAAACAGTTATAAACTGTTCACGAACATGTCACGAACCTGGTTTTTCTGTAAAAATGTTACAGTCAAACGATGTGTTTCTGTGGCTTCGGTAATTCCTTCGTTTACTGTATAAATAGGCTGTTGAACCGCCTCCAAATATCTACATGCTTCGTTGAGGACTACGTTTTTTGGTTAAAAAAAAAGCGGTGCAGTCACGCAGTTCCAATTACTAGCAGCACTTGCATTCAAATGTTACCATAATCCGATCTCCATCATATTGATGCACACATTTATGCGTCCATGAATTTTAATTAATATAACTAATGTATCTTTATTCAGATGTTTGATTTTATGGTACCTATCTACAGTACCCCACTATATGGTTTGCTAAACTGCTCGGCCATAATTCATCTCTTTCTAACGTCTTTTCACGCAAACTAGTGATTGCGCATTTCTCACTAATAACAGGAAAACAGTAATCCTATTCCGTAACACGTGCGACAGACTATTGGTCATTATTCACGTCAATCCACCAACTTACCAATAAAGATAAAGAATTACCGTAATCTTAACCAATAAAGAATTACTGTGACAGTAACCAATAAAGTGTACTCCTAACGTCCCTCCCTTGAATACGTGCACGCCCTTGAAGCGTGATTGATTGTTTAGTATTTATAAAAGGATTACAGTAACCGTAACAAATAAAGATTACCGTAGCCGTAAAACTATTCATAAATTTCCTTCTAGTCCATCTACAGTACTCCAATGTCGAATTCAAAGTGGCTAGCTCGCGCAAAATGGAAGACGTAATATTCAATTCAAAAAACCAATTTACAGTAGCCAGAATTAAAACAAATTTGTGAGCTTTATTATCAACGCGCAAAACAACCAAACAAACAAAAACATGTTTTTTTTATAAACATTTATTCAGAAACCACCAAACATACAATACAACGCGAAATGTAATCGAGAATCGAGGGCATTAAGTTCGTTGAGAACAGACAGATTGCAATACATTGCAATATTTTCAATACTGCAATATTTGCAATATATTGCAATATTTTTCAATAATTTAGTCAGAGAGATTGCAATTTTTTTTCAAAAACAAAAAAGTCAGGTCACATTATAAGTCTGCTTCGTATGTATGCTTGAACTACGCTCCGTAATCACTGAAATTGTTCAAAAGCGTGAAGGATCATCGTAGTCCGCGTAATAGAACTACATCACTGAGAGAGAGAGAGAGAAAGAGAGAGAGAGAGTAAGGTGATATTCAGATGAGTCCCCAGACTTCTACACTTAAATAACACACTGGAATACCTTTATTTTGAGAACCCTCAAAAAATCACGCCTAAGAACGAGTAGGTTTCTCAAAACACAAGCACCCCAGCTACAATTCCTATGTAGACTATTCCTACTACCATTTCACTACCGTAAGTTCCCGTAGTGAGAACTCTCCCTACTACTCCCACTATGGCATCCCTAATATACCAATCAACCACCACAATGACCCGCCAACTCACCTCCTCGCCTCCGCTTCAGTCCCCTCCTCGCTACCTCTTCCACAAGCCGCATCTCCCCTGCCGCTCCTCGATAGCACCAGCGTCCCTTCGCGTCGCCTGGTGCCGCGGTACAGGCCCGCCGCAGGATCGGGCGAGCACTGGTGGCCTGGGGGCCTGAACTTACCTCACTTACCCGTACACACCCAGCGAAACACCTTCCAGGAGGATCTCGTCCAGGTCGCACTCCCGTCTGGGATGCGCTCATTTTTCATTTTACCGGTCATTGCTGTTTCGCGTACCTGTGGGGACACTTACGTGTCCCTCCGCGTCCAAGCGTCTTCCTCGAACCAGCTTGCTGTCGATGCGTCTTCAATCGTACGGTTCCACATGTTCTCTTCAGATGGCAGTCGAAACGGCGTGAAACTAAAGACAACCAACTAAGATTTTGTTGAGAAGAGGCAATGACATAGCACTATAGGTAAGTTGGCACACCTGCGGTGCACTTTTAGAAGCATCCCGAAAGGTCATTTGTTGCTCGCGCACCCCTCGCGCTCCCGCCGCGCACCTTAGGGGATGCACAGCGCCCCTGTGGCGGACCCGCTTTTGTGCGAATCTTGCCAAGAAATTGCTAGCAATAGTCACCAGGTGCGATTTAGCTAATAAGATTTAGTAAGGCTAGTCCATATTTAGATGTTTCGCGCATAGAGCTAATCGGCCCAAAGTACAACTACCATACAGACACAAGCCGCCCAAATCGGTTCTATATGGAAATTAGTAAACATAGTAAACTAACCTTTGGAAAGGGATAGTCCAATCCCCATAAGCCATGCAGGCTGTAGTGGTATAACGTTCTCATTCCTCGTTAGAAGGCGTCGTTAAGCATTCGATGTTGAAAAATATACGATATTAACAAATAAAAGTCACAATATCAAAAGTGCAAAAGAATATACAAGGGAACTCAAACTCAAGCAGGCTATACGTTGAAGCTATAGAATAGTTTGGAAACTGCAAAAACACCATAGATAAATGCAATAAAATTTACCTCAACATACGATTCTGGAAGCAACCGCTCAGACGACAAAAAGTCGTAAGATTAAATTAGAATAAGAATTTAGTCTACGTGTGTTTTTGTTCGCATGCTAATGTTTATGCTAATTTTTCGCATAAACTTCAAATTGTGCGATACCGTAGTTGCAACGCATAGTGTAAACAGGCATTTGTATTTCTAGGGACATTTTGGCAATGTTGCCAGCCCCTTTACGCGGCAATGTTGCCGGCGCTCGGATATGCCCCGTCGCCGTTTCTCTTTCCGCAATATTGCCGGCGCCAGTAGGCTGCCGACTACGGTAGCTTACCTTGTTTTTAGAGCACACCCTCCACCACCTACACCCCCCTCCGACCCAGAAAAAGTACACCAATAATATATAAATACTTTATTCACACATAAAAACATGCAAAATAAAGTGCTCTGAAGAGCAGGAAGACGAAAAGGTAGGTTTTTATACCCGAAGACAAACAGTAAGAAACAAAACACGAACAATGAGAGAATGTTAGATAATATTATGAGATCAAGCACCAATGTGAAGGTCTGCCTGGTCACTCAACTCAACGAGATCTAGCGCGTCAATTTTCGACTTGAACGATTCTGTCGTTGAGCTGCGGACAGTCGCTTCGTCAAGGAGATTCCAAATTCTAGTGACTCGATGTTTAAAAAAAGATTGGGTTTGTAACGTAGAAACCCTTTCCTGTCGTATATATAAAGAGTTACCATCTCTCCTCTGTCTACCACCTAAAATGAACATACTATCGAGCACTCGGTGTTTATGCAACCCAAAACCTCGGACAATCTTAAAACATTCAACGAGATCGTACACAATTCTCCTGTGTTGTAGAGATTTTAGACTGAACACTGTTAACCGTTCCTCTTTAGTGAAGTTATGATACATTTCATAATCGATTTTATTGAGTGCAATTTTAGTGAAACGATTTTGCACTCGTTCTACCAAGAGGATTTCGTTTTTAGAATAAGGAGACCAAACAGTAGAAGCGTATTCCAAGATTGGACGGACATAAGAAGTATAACTTTTAAGATAAACAGAGAGGTTTGGCTGAACAATGGATTTTAGGATACGATTTGCAGTTACCGTTGCAGACCGGACTATTTTCTCAATATGCGAACTGAAACTTAAGTCCGATGAGACCATAATACCGAGATCGCGAATAATATTTGTTTTGGGGATGACAGAGCCATTGATTTCCAGAGGGAATTCCCACTGATCACCAAGTGCAAGGTGCTGGCATTTTGGCTCGGAAATCTTCATTTTCCAAGTGTTTGACCAATTCAGTAAATTTTCCAGCTCC
The DNA here is from genome assembly GCA_036852015.1 of Pelodera strongyloides. Lineage (NCBI taxonomy): Eukaryota > Metazoa > Nematoda > Chromadorea > Rhabditida > Rhabditidae > Pelodera > Pelodera strongyloides. The sequence goes on from JAANDG010000538.1 coordinate 29,467, forward strand.
TGACACATTTGATGATATGCAACAAGAGGGTCAGCCTTTTCCATCACACGTGAGAGCTTTACATCATCAGCGTACATCACGATGGAGCTTCCCCCCAAGCCGCACAAATCAATGTCGTTAATATAAATTAGGAAAAGAATTGGTCCAAGAATGCTGCCTTGTGGAACACCACTAGAACATGGGAGAGATTTTGAGACAGCATTCTTGTACCTCACCTGGAAAGTACGACCAGACAAATAAGACGAAATCCACTCACAAACTAGAGAAGAAATACCATACATACTAAGCTTATGCAACAAAAAACGATGATTAACAATATCGAAAGCCTTCGCAAAGTCAATATAAACACAATCCACTTGTTCTCCGTTTTCTTTAGCCTCAAACCATTCGCTCATGCACGTTAAAAGTTGAGTTGTGGTGCTTCTTCCTTTGAGGAAGCCGAACTGGTTCGAGGAAAAGAGGTCTCGAGAAAACATGTGATCCATAATAGAGGTCTTTAAGACATTTTCAAAAACCTTACAAATGGAAGAAGTTAAAGAAATAGGGCGATAATTTTCGATTTGAGTATGAGGTGGTTTTTTGGCAACGGAGCAACAAACGCGTGCTTCCATTCTTCAGGCAAGACAGAGAGGAGGAGAGACTTGTTGAAAAGCTTAGTTAAAATGGGGACTAGAACAATACGCAGATTTTTATAACAAACGAGGAAATACCGTCCGGCGTTTGCGAGTGCTTATTTGGCAGTTCACGAATGGCAGAGTCAACCATCGATTCAGTAATCAAAAAATTGCACTGCGCAGGGCCAGGATCGGGAAGAGAAAAAGGGGGAATAGGAGAACCATCATCGGGCACATAAACAGAGTGAAAGAAATTTGCAAAGAGATTAGAAATCTTAGTAGGATCAGAGACGTGAACAGTGGAAGATCCGGCGGGGACAAAAAATGATTGAGAGACAGCTGAGGGGTTTTTGCTTTTCGAGTTTAAATAGGAAAAGAATTTTTGGGATCATTCGCATTTACCGCTCGCCTCTCGATATTTGCCTCGTAACTTCTGCACATCTTACGATATTTTTTGTCGGCAACTGCAAAACGCTCCTGTCCACCGGGCTGGTCTATGTTAGAAAAAGCTTTTTCCATACTTAACTTAGCCCAGCCTATGTGGTGAGGAAGTTTATTAGAGCAAGGCTTTTGAGGAATGATAGAGATAGAGGATTTGATGCACGTAACAAGGAAAACGTAATCCTCTTGTATGGTTGAATTTCTCGTACAAAAGGAACGGAAATCAGTGTCAGCGATTTTACTACTAATACAAATGAAATCGTCCGGGGTTAAGCGTTGAAAATTACCAGAAACTTGCTCGAGAGTAGATTCCAGCACAAGGTCGAAGACAAGGGAGAGGTGATCGCTCTGTGCAATGGGAGCCACAGTTTGAATGTTCTCCACAACGTCGAGACTGTCTGCAACAACAACATCAAGAATTTTTAAAGTATCTCGGAAAGTAGGCTGCTTATTCAAAAGAAACATATTGTTGCAAGAAAGAAAATCTCTGAACCTTTCAGCAGGCCTACCAGAAAACGAAAATTGATTACAAAATTGAACATTAAAGTTTAGGTCACCAAGAATAACATTTGTATCACGATCTGTAAGATAAGTTTCTATACAATCCAAAATTTCATCTGTGTTATTTATGGAAATATCAGGAGGTCGATAACAGAGTACTATGCGAATACTAATAGAAGCATGAATGTCTACAACACATAAATTACAATTGCTAACGAAACCAGAGAAAATTTCATTTGAAGAAAAACGCTTATCAATGAGGAGACAAATGCCGGCGCCTCTCACCTTACCACAATCTGTTTGAGGTCTGTCATTTCTGTAAATTACATAATTTCCACATGGGTCTAGTAAAGAAGAACAAACATTCGAGTCGAGCCAAGTCTCACAGATAGCAATAACCGAGTATTCCACTCTGCGGGTCATGGTCTGTATTACGTAGCGTCTGTTGTGACTGCGAGACAAAATTGAATGGGCATTAAAACTGATACACGACAGACGCTTGACTTTGGGAGCGGCCACCTTGGGACCAACTAGACGGGGTGTGGCCCTCCCGGCGGGTGAGGAAAATCCTCATCCGTCAGGACGGAACCCCGGCTGTTTGGCGATTCCAAGACGGCGCTGTTGAAAGGATCATACGCCGGCACTGTCAAATCATTGTCCTCTGGGACGTAAGTCTGCAGAGTGTGCCCAAGTACTACACTAGAAATTGGACTCACAACATCAGCTGTCTGATGTGGAGCCGGGGTGTTGGGCAAACTAGAGGCCTGCACTGTAGTATGGGACTTAGGGCTCACTGGCGTGCGGACCTTTTTGGGCTGAGGGGTTTTACGGTGGGCCTTCTGCTTGGCCCAGTGGGGAGGGTGATCGTTCATGTAGGATGAACGATCAGCCTCGTCAAGAGAAGGCCTACAGTACAACCAATTGTAAGAACGACCCAACAACGAAGAATACAAACGAGGAGTATTAATAAAACGAATGAATTCACGGGAATGATGAGAAGACTCAAGTACTACTTTTAAAGGGCGAGGGGAATTTGGGTCGTAAGGACCCATACGAAAAGCATCGATGAGAAGGCCATCCGATCGCATAAGGCCAAGGAGATAATAAATACGAGATATTTCGGCACCACGTCTCATGGCAGAGGGGCATACACCAAATTCGGGGAGATTGAACAGGACAGCACTGTGCTCCTGTTCGTAAGGACGGTAAGCGGCCGTATACTGGAGGAATACATACGGATTTAACACATTCGGGTCGCACAGCGGGAGAGCGACGTCTGGAACGAATCTCTTGATCTTCATCGCGAAAAACCACACGACGAGCACACCACCAACGGGCTCACACACGACGAGCACACCACACGACGGGCTCACCACACGACGACACAGGGGAGAGAGGGCACGTCAGGCACACGGAATAACAAGGCCACGGCACACTTCTTATCGGCTCTAATAATAGATAGGGAGGTCGAGCTCTTCTTTCCAGGAAACGCCTGTAAACATGAGGCCCCAAGAGAGAGATTGGGGTCCTCAAACTTGGGTAAACAAAATACAACGTTTCATTAAGTATTTATTTATAAAATGTAATAAAGTTAAATATATTAAATGAATGAATACTTAAGAACAATCGAGAAGATGCATAAGGCACAAAAATACTAACTTATAAACACAAACTAAGTTATAAATATATAAATATAACAATGGAAAGGAATATATAGGGTACAAAACAAATGCGACGAGTGAGGACACAATAGTAAAGACATGCAGGGAAGTAAGTAGGTTAAATAAACTGGTGAGGGTTCAGGAATAATTCAGAGTATATAGAGGAGAAACAATTAGCAAATTAAATTGTAACCTAGTACATACGTTCGATAACGAAAAGCAGAACACAAATATATATAAAAACTAGTGATTTTCAAACAGCAATAGATGTGGATAACAGGTGTTTTAGAAAACAAAAAGCTCGAGATGAATAAAGAAATCGCGGGAATTTTTTTTACATGGTCTAGGGTAGAGCCAAGCAGCCAAGGCATATTCGGAAATAAGAGAACTGAAGGTTAGACAGCATACAAAAATAGGAAAAAAGGGAAAGGAAATTTACTGAGCTTTCTCGCGCAGTGTGCAATGATTTCAGTAAGTGAACTTGGCATGCATTTATGGGCTTAATTACAGGACTAGGAAGGGGGATGCTTACTATTACAATAATATAGAAAACCGTTCCAACTGACGAGTCCTTAATAACCACATTCATAATGTGGAGCTGTCGGATGCATAGTCATGATCAGTCAGCAGCCACAGGCTTCATCTTTCGCGATCAAGACCATATCACAGGCCTTGTTTGCTTTCTCTTTCTGGGCGGCACTGGCTCGTTTCGACAGCACTCTGAATGTAAAGGCGTAAGAAATTAAGTTATGATAATAGAGCAAGAGCATATGGTGAAAGTCTCCTAAAAAGTCCAATATAATGATTAATTTTACACTACCTGAGAAATCCATCGAGATTGCGTCTGAGACGAGAGATAGCGTCGTTTTCCAGGGTAATTCTTGTTGGGTTTTGTATTGGTTCCATCAATTCTGAACGGAAAATCAAACAATAAAAGATTTTCGCTGATGCAAGTTTCTTTCAAAGATGTATAGGTCGCACGTTTCATTACTCATTCCTTAGGAAGAACTCACCCTGGATAAGGCTACTGAAGTCACTGAATTAGAGCGGTTTACTGAATGTCTTCTCCTTCTGGTTTCTAGGGACGGCACTGGCTCGACATATCCTTCGACATCGCACTCTGAAGGGGTGAAATCAGTCAAACATACACATAAAAATATATAATCTTGTATAAATATAGAAAAATGGTAGTAAAATACCTCTTAAAACAGCTATATGGCTTCATCAGTGCTAGCGAAACACGTGAAGTCGCTGAGTGATAGATCGGAAGGGCTTTCTCTCCTCTTACGTCGAGTTGAGCTTCTCGGTGAAGTGAATCCTGGAATGCTGTAAAAAAAAGAAAAATGAACCGTTAATAAGGAAATCAAGTCTATAGAAGTAACAGTCTAATAAAATAATAACCTGCAAACACATTCGTGCATCATACATCCTCCTCCGATGTGTTGTACCATTTGTACAAAACAAGTTTGTTGGCTCCTGTTTGATGTGTCATCCAATCCGCGTTTCAAGACACTGTAAGATAATTAAATGGGCATTGTATGTGGTGGATGGAAACTTAAAAAACATAAATTATAAAAATAGCATAGATGAAGTAAGGGATTACCGTAAGGGAATCTTTGTGGAGGCTTGGACAGCAAAATTCTGAATCTATCGTGTCTCCTGGTTGCGTGACGACGCACTGGATGCCTAGAGTACAACCTTCCTCACACTGTTCAACCTAATTACATGTATAAAAGAACGGGGGAAAACAAACAAAGAATAGAAATAAATCAGACCTTTCAGCTCCCAGCTCCCATCTATCACTTATATCCATTACAGATTCGGAAAGCTTTAATCGAGTCAAGTGCTTCTCCGACACTCACCTAGAAAAGAAATATTAGAGAATATTATGTAGAAATTGATCATGTTTTGCATGATGAACTCTAGAAGACACTCACATACAGGGTAAGAATGGAGTGCCCGCGCCATGCCTGCTTCTGACAACTAAAAGAAGTGTTTTCAATAAGTTACGTGCATAACAACGCTAAAAACAGATGAAAACGACAAAAAAGATCATAACATTGTTCGTGTCCAAAAAAAGTTTGACACACTGGTGTGCACTGTGCATGCACCTTTCCTCTTGAGGTATTACCGAAACTGGTCGTCTGGTGTATGGCTTCCTGTACGGTACTGCGGCACTATTTGTTGTGGCGGCTAACGGCAATATTGCCTGCACCCCGTGTGGCGCTGGCAACATTGCCAAAATGTCCCTAGTTTTTTTGTGGCTCCGCCCCCCGCCCGCCACGTCTTAGGCTGTATTCACCATTCTTACGGAAAAAAATTCCCCGGGAAAAAGAATTACCCAGGAAAAATTTCCAAACGAAAATCCTTCCCGGGAAATATTTTTGCCCTTTCCGGAAAAGTTTTTATCCCTTCTCCGAATTCACGCTCAATTTGGGAAACGGGGAATTTTACCCAAGGGGAAATTCAACGAAAATATGATTAATTGATATGTTTATGCTTCATTTTCATTGTAATAATAATTTTGTATATTTTCGTTACTTAATCTAAGCACCCTCAATAATTATTAATATACAGTTAGAGTTCGGATCAACACAATTTCCGTTAGATAACATTTAAGGACAATACCCAACGAAAAATTGCTAATAAGGTTATACAGATAGGTTGTAAAGACATTCTCCCGGTAAGATAAGGGGCAAAATCAGACTTCCGTTGCGGGGAATCGAACCCCGGCATTGTGTGTGAGAGCCACAAATCCTAACCACTAGACCACAACGGATTATGTTGCCTTTGGTAATAGTAATCGCCACAAAACCTTTTTATGGAGATGGGGGGCATCTATTATATTCTTTATACAAGACTTTCTAAGCTATATCTTCCTTCGCTATGATTTGAGAAAAAGGTAAATTGACTCCATCCATAGCACACTCATTGTCAGACCATTTATTTAGGGTAGAATATATGCCGGACGCGTGCATTTTCATAGTACGACAAGCTTTTAGAAAGTCTGTCGAATGCTCAAGTCGCATTATTTGCCTTCTAATAAGTATTAATTAGTAGATATCCCTTACAATCTTTGCTCATCGTCTCATCGTTATAATGAAAGAGAACATAAAAAAAAACTAACGTAAATATCTTAATTTTTTTGTGCTAAGTAAAGAAATAGATAGTAATTATTGTCAAACATTCAAATAAAACACAGAAATAATGTTTAAATACATTTTTTCGACGAAACATATAAGACAACAATTGGGTAATTTCTGGTTTACCCGTGCCAAGCTCGGGTAAAATTTTCCGTTTCCCAGCTCGCTTTTTGGGAAAAGGGAAAAAGTGGTGAATTCCGGGAAAAGGTAAAAATGGTCATTTTGGGTAAAATACTTTCCCGGGAAACGATTTTACCCGGGTAAATGTAGTGGTGAATACGGCCTCTGGAAGATTTTGCCCCAAATAAAATTGCCGCGATTTTGCCCCAAAAATGCCGGAGCGCAAAGACTGCTTTGCCGTGCGGCAATTTTGCGGCCACAGCGGCATTTTTGGGGCACACACGTGCGGCAATTTTGGGGCATTTTTGAGGCACACATTTCTGACATGCGGCAATTTTCGGGCAATTTTGGGGCACGACTTCTGCCGTGCGGCAATTTTGGGGCAACGTTGCAAAACCGCGGCAATTTTGGGGCAACATCTTCCAGTGGCCCCCCGACTCCGACAATATCTTTTGAAATGTGGTGTGTTTCTTTTATTATCGCGCTTCGTTTATGCTAGCAATGTTTGATATAATTGTTAAATCTTCGTTCAAGGGTTATGAATCCAATTTTACTTATAGCTCTCTGTAGAATCCAATGTGTAAATTCTTGCATTTCATGGTCATGAGCATTGTTTAGATTTTCCTTATTAAGCATTCGTTTTCGTTTTGCCTTGGAGCGTAGGGACAGTCTAAGCACATATGGGGTATGGAACGGCGTTCGTCCGTGGCCTTCTGATATTCTGAAAGTCGTGCATCGTATCCGTATACATCTCTGTGTCTTATTCAGAAAGGGTTCCAATTTACATTGTTATTATGAGCAAACCACAAAGTGTTTAAGTTCAAAAAGTGAGTCACTTTGCAGCGGTGCATTTTCAGTATGCTCGTCTCCTCTCCTCCTCATCAGTCATCAGCTTATTTTCCTCATCAAATATCCGTCCAGTTAAGTTACACACGCCGCCTGTAATGTCGTTGAGCGTTAAAATCGAGGAATACATTCTCCTTGTTTTCTTTTTAGTTTTCTATTTTGTTGTTCATTAGTTCATTCCACATCAGAATTGCTGATTGTTGTTCCTGTTCGAATTTCGAATCCATATTATACACTTTTTGATCTGTTCTGTGGTTAGTGGTTACGTACTACCCTCCGCCTCCCTGATAGGGTGCGATGAATTTATATTTATTTTGTATTCTCTCTCATTCTCACATCACTTCTGATTGTTTGCCTTCCCATAAGTCGCCATTCGCTGCTCGACTTCTGTGTATGTAAAGTTAATTCCAATTTTGGATGCGTGGTCCTCTGCAGGAGTTATTATAAGGCAACTAGGCAACTGTTCGTGTTCATTCAGTGCCTATTTCTGATATAGCCGTATTTCTCGATTCATATTTTCGTTTAACGTTACCTTTTTGTTAACAGTATTACCTTACCGTTACCGTTTTATTACCTTTTACCCTTATATTACCGTTTACCTTTATATTACCGTTTTGCCGAGCCCTCAAACGCTTTTTTACTTTGTAGGTCCCCGTCGCCGATCCCTCAGCCTTGCATCTGTTCTGCAGTTTTCCTATTTCATGTTTTTATATATACAAATTCTTTATTTCAGGATCGGATGTGTTAGCGGTCCGTTAATCGAATGCCGTGGGCGCATTTTGACGACAGTCGACTGATTTGCTGGAGGGAGAGCCCTTGTATCGGCAAATCGGCATCCAGTGTTTGAGGTAATGTCCTGTCAATAGCAGTTTAGCAGTGAAGTCCATTCAACGTACGCATACCCGCGACTTGTGTTACACGGCGTTTTAACGATGTTTTATGTTGATGTCTTAAAGTTTTATAAGGCAAACGTGTTTCCTTGTGGCTCTGTTTCTTTTAAGTATCATTTATTATGAACGGTTATCACTTGGGTTATTAAACTATTTCAGGATCTGCTTTGGATTGGGGTACTGTTGGAACGCGTGTGGCACGCTTAATTGAAATGGAAATAAGCGAGGTCTCGTCCTAGGACGTAGGACCGTGGAGTCGGTGTTAGTCGACGCAACCCCTACCCTTTGATTGAGAAAAGAGGTTGGAGATTATTTTCTTCAGTTTCTTTTTTGTTTTGTTTTTACGTGAGTTTATCGTGGACCCTGTCGAATTGTTTCTTCTCTTCCGCCTTACGCCAAAGTGTCATATCAAACAAACTGATCCTATGGCCATGGCTACAAGTCACACTTTTGAACTCTAACATTCTGTGTGGGTCACGGTCAGTGGAACTGCATCTGCTAAAAAATAGAACGATCAATCGCTATCACGCTAAAAAAGGAGGTATGTATGTGTTTCTAATACGTCTGATTTATTTCTCTTTTAGGCTCGGTCACTGGGCCATCTCTGCCTATATAAGGAAAGAGAACTGAAGGAGTTCGATTGCTTCTGTTCGTCGGAAGATATCGCATATCATGTGTAAGTTCAGTTCGTTTTTTTATCATGCCCCTTGAGCTGGTCGTAGTCGTAGGTTGCGTAAAGTGATATCCCTGGTTTGTCGTTATGGTCTGTTACTGTTTTTGCTAATTCCAATTTCGGATGCGCGATGTGGTATGCAGTGTATTGTTATGTTATTCTAGTAAACTTGTAACCAACTCTTTTTTATATTACACAATTGCTCTTACCTATTCGAGTAACATCTTCTTTGAATGCTATAAATTCTCTAATACTCTTACATCTCTGTTTCATTTAAAATGAAAGATTTTCCATTAATATTTTTTTCTGATAGAATTCTATAAACGAAACGTTTGCGTACACTTTCTTTTCTGCCTAAAACTTGAGTTGAATAGAACCCAACCAAGAGTCTTGATTTTGTAGTCGTAATATATGATATTCTGTGCATTTTCTATTCTCCCTGTCTTTGCCTCTAAAAACTGGCTCACAATCAGCAAATTTGACCCATGCGCTCATGTCTGACAGTCTGACCTCAAAGGTTGTACGAATCACGAACATCCTTTTCATGGTTTAACACATCATTAATAATAGCAGTCCCCACCCCAAGACTTCTTATGTGGTTGGTGTTGCTTTCCGTTTTTGAGCTGCCAACGACGAACAATTAGGTATGATATATTTGAGGATAGCTCAAATCCCAGTACGAATATCTCACTTGTTTGTGGTACTTTTGGATGATCAGGACAGGAACAGTTGCCCTTTTCAATAGATCGTGTATGGTATAAATTATTTCTTTATATTTATTACTTTCTTTCAGGACCTGAGTGATCGGCTGGATTCATACTGTAGGCAAACTACCGGACGCTCAATCCGGTTCTTGAGATTGAGCGGTAACGACGTGTCACTGTTCGTATTCCTTGTGATGGAACGGAATGGGGTCGATTTAGTCGGATTCGGATGCGGATACTGCGAGAGGTTGGTGTTAGTATAACTAATTTTGTGTTGTGTATATGATCGTTTGGGTGGATTCCGGAATCCGGTCCGGCAACATTTGCTGTTATTGTTTAATAGATGTATACGCAACGGCTACAACGGCTACTTTTGAGTGAATAAATTTGTGAAGCAACAACTCGTCATACTGTAGATAGACCGTTAAAATACGATCCTTCTTTGTTCCTTTCTTTGTTATATCGGTATTTACTTGTGTGTTACCGAGCTGCACGAGGCAATTTCCGCGCAAAAAAAGAGAGGATCGGTCACTGCTGACGAGGGTGCGCGGGAGGTGCGCCACAAGTGTTCAATATAGTTTTTAGTGCATCTGGCGCGGCGCGCGCACTAAGAAGGGGAGGACACACGGGTCGTGCGGCGCCAAGCAATCCTACACTTGACACCTCTCGCGTACTTTTAGCGCACCCTAGCTTCCTACCTTCCTAGATTCCTAGCTAGAGCGATGGGTGCGCCGTTTCTGCGCGTCTGGAATCTGTGCTCGTTTCATTCTTCTCTATTTCTAGGTCTGCGATCCGCTATGCTTGGCCTGTGGCACTTGTGTGCGGAGACGAGGAGACGTGTGATGTGATGCTTGGTTACGGAATGACATACTTCCATTCCATGTCCCGGGCCGAATGAAGATTATTTGGTTGGTATTTGGTATTTTTGCTTTCTTTTGTTTCTGGTAGTATTTGTGTTTGTTTCTCTAGTTATCTTTTCTGTATTTCGGCTCATGCCTTGCGATGTATATATGAATATGAATATGATCTTCCAGCAAGTTGCTCTATTATGTTATTGATCAATGTTCAGCAATACACCAATGCTTTTTCAGATTCCAATGTCCAACTACACAACTACTTTGGTGTATTCATGCTCATTCTCGTTTGGATGCAAGTGGAGCTGTGCATTATTGGAAATGTGCGCTATGTGAGTTTCTGTTTCATTGTTTTTCAATTTTTGATTCGTGCCTCGTGCACCTTGGTTTTTTAATTGAGCGGCGTATCCTATCGTTATGCTATTGTAAAAGAGGTGCTGTAGTGCAAGTCCTGCCTGTCTGGAAGATCATTGTTTCCCACTTGATGTTAGTATTGTTAGTCGGTGTGTTGAACGTGAATTACACATTACACCTGGTTATTATGCAGACAACGAACTTGTCAGGACAGGACTTGTCTACTTGTACAATCATACATTGTCGTTGACAAACTAGTACAGTACAAGCATTCATATATTTTTTACCTTTTTAATTATTCAGTATCTTCTGTATGCAAGGCAAGCTATATTACATCGTATGGCATGTTGTAACGGTGCCTATACTTCATGACTATATTAATCTATGAAATGTTTTATCAGTGCATATGATTCAGAATAGCTAATTGCGTTTCTTGTGGTTTGTTCTAGTTGTAGTTTTATAGTAGGTTCATTGTAGTACTGCTGGCAGTACTGGTTTACATGCCCCCGGGGCTATGATTATCGATTGTTTTTTTTAATTTCACGTTGCATTTTCAGGATATCTTCTTCCTTCTCATTGAACGTGGAAATATCACTGAATCGATAGAAATAAGGAGCAAAGAACCATGAGGAGATGTGAACGACAGAACGACTCGTTTTGTCCGAGTCGTAAGTCGTTCCTCGTTCCTATCTCGGATTTTACCTATTTTGCATATTTCCTACATTTTTTTGGGGGTTTCCTTGTTCTGTATTTGTTGGTTGGAATTGAGCTTATGTGGAATATTCAAAAGAAGTGGTATTCCGGCGTGTCGTATGCAACTTTCCGTAGCTAGCTAGTACTATGGTAAGGGTCCGCGACATTGCTATAGGAAGATGATATGTTTCGCGTTTCGTTCAAAGTTCTAAATTTAGAAAAGATCCTAGCCAGAAGTAGTGCACAATAATAGAGAAATTCCGAAGTCGTCATATTTGAATAGTTGGCACGGGCTTTACCTTAGATATGTATTCAAAAAGAGATATGAGTTTGTGTGCGCTCTGTTTTTCCTTTAGATTCGTGACGGTCACGGATGCACTCGTGCCTGTGCCCGCCTTGGTGGTAACTTCTTATGGTCGTCGTATTGGGATTTGCTGGCCGAGTATAAGCCGGTAAGGTTTTTATTTGGTTTTTAATTTCTTTCCTTTTTTGTGCACTTGCACATTCGGTCTGGACTTGGACTTGGACTATTAAGTTTTGGTGCTTGCTTTTTTATGTGTGCATGAGGTGTGTATGATTTGTGCATGATATTTTTGTCTTTTTTGTGAACAACTTGATTTGTGCATGATATTTTTGTCTTTTACTTTTACGTGAACAACTAACGTTTTTTTTACAGAAACTTCGCATGTTATGCATGAAAGCTGAAGACGTCCTTGTTTACGCATATACGCATGATCATTTCTGTTGCTTTGAAGATTATTATTGAAGAAGAATTAATATTTTTGAAAAGATGATTGTATATACTAACTAAAATAAACTATTTATTGTCATCGTTTTGTACTTGGTCCTTATTCTTACAGTGTTAATGGTTTGATTGTTAGTGGGGTGAAGTTTTGTAAGGTGGACCGGACGTAAAGTTCTTTGAGTTTGAAAAAGAAGTACCGGAGTACCTAATATTTCTCGAGAGGACATGTTAGAAAAGTTTTGGCACTTAGCGCTCAGCCACGCCGGTTACTGTAATAAGTTGTTCACTGTTCGTAAGTTTCATTTAGTGTCAGTACATACATACAAAGTTCATTATTGGCAGTTATAGGTTTTCTGAATTCTGAAAATCATTGTCACCCTTTATATCCAAAAGTGGGAATCTCTTTGAGTAATATTTGTGTTGTCAATACATGTCTTCTCGAAAAGTTTATCTTTTTGAAAAGGTGGTGGGTATAAGAGTACTGATGTTTCCTGTGATTCGTGTCGAATCTGAAATTCTAAAACAAGCGTTTTTTGTTGATAGTGCCAGAATACTGTATTTTATCGTTTGGGATCGTAGGATGCGGTTATGTTTTCCTTTCTTTTAGAGAATCTAACGGTAGTATTTGGAGTTAACTGATAATGAGATTCCGTTGTTGTGTATATTGACGCAAAAGTTAGTGTTGTCTGCTTTGCATAGAGCTCTTGTAGGATAGCTGAAACGTATCCTGACGTTTGCTGCATCAAGCGCCTCTCGCCTCGCGGAAACGTGAGTCGACGCTAAATTAGCATAGGAAAGAATTTGCATTTATTTTTTTATGCAAATTCATTTTGCATTGTCTAAGTAAGTAAGAATTGGTGTTTTTGTTTTGATTATTGGTTGTTGTGTACTTTGGCGCGGCGTTACGAAGTTATCGATTGTTCTTAGCTGTGGGGTTACTGTAGTGCGCATAATTATGAATTATGACAGTAAGTAGCTTCTCCACATGTCTCTCTATATCTCTTTTCTCTTTCTATTTACCTCTTATTCATTTATACAGCCAGATTCATTTACATATAATAAGCTAATTTGCAACACTTTTTATCTAAATCGTTGTGTTGTTAGGCCTAGCACTTTGATCGCCATTTCTAACGTTATACGCATAATCCGTGAATGTTCATCTTTGAATTTGGCCTGATGTGGCTCACTACTCACGTACTCACCAAGCACCTTAATTTCTATAAGGAAAATTGTGGTAATGCCATTGTGATGAGACTCTCCCTTCTTCTAACTTGTCCATTTCTTTTTCTTTCCCTTACTTTTCCACTCGCCACTCGCTTTCGCCTTATGTCTTATTCAGCTTTATTCAAGGTTCAAGTTTCACGACCGTAAGCGACTACACTAATTGTTCATAGTTCATGTCTTTTCGTCTTTTCGGTTATTTCGGTATATGACTAGTCCAATCAACGTTCGACTGGTGCGCCAACCGGAATTGTATACATTAAGCGCATCAATAGCGCACGCCCCGCGCATCGTAGCGTGTCGGAAACGGAGGACGTTTCCCCACTGTTGCTTTTTGGTAACATTGTTCTTATAGTCTAGGGTGCTCTAATCCCGCACTCTAGTGCTAGAAAGCGTTATTTTTGTCTTTTTTTTGACAGCGCTAACATGAGACACTTAGAATGATAATCAAAATATGGAGGGTGAACATGACTGTTGTATTAGCGAATGTATACAGGTCCGTCTGATCGCTGGCAGCTCTATTTCTCCCGTTTAACCTACCGTAACTCAATTTACCTTATTAACGTCTCCGCTGTTGTGTCTGTCTCTATATCCTACCATATCTGGTATCTTATACCCTTTTCCTGTTGGTTCAACCTCGACTGTTCGTTCGGTTGGTAAGTTTGTACCTCTCCCACCCTATGTTCGGCTTTTATAAATGAGGAGCACTTGGGGCGATAGGCGCTCGTCCCTGGCGCATGTTTGGCACACCGTTGGATGTTCGCAGCTGGCGCGGTGGGTGCGCAGCTGCGCTATATGTGTGCCACGCCACGATTTCGCTCAGGCTCAGGTGTACCATGTACCATTTTCTTGCTAACTGAGTCTTTTCAACCTGCTCACGTCCGCTGCACACACACACTAACTATGTCCTATGTCCTATTGTTTCGCGGTTGTGCTTCTCTGGTCTTATTATGCTTCTTCTAACTCGCATCCTGTTTTCTTTTGTGCTTCGAATTTCCGCTGGAATTGATTGCTTTGCACTTAGTATCCAGCCTTTTCATGATTGGCTATCTGCATCCATACCCAATGGTACCATTCTGCCAAGTGGCATAGCTCATAGTTCATAGTCTATCGTTGGTTTTCCTTTCCAAAGTCCTCTTTGCGATACGTTTTCTGCGTTTGCCACTCGCTTTCACATCTTGAATGTTTCCCTTTGTTGAGGTTGGGCTCTCGCTTATAGTGACCATTTTCCATGGAGCTGGTATGTCTAGGCTATTTATTCCGCTTCATGGTTTATAGACGGTATATTTTGATTTCCCTCTAATTGTGCAAAGTTGCTTTTACCTCCAGAGATGTTGCTGTATGTTTCACGCACCGAACCTTGATTATGACCACAACCGCTTTGTCTTTGGTTATAGGTGCTAGAGCCTAAGGTTTCCTTTAATGTATGTGCTATGAAGTATGCCTGTATGCCGTTTCGTCCGTCCGCCTGACCGTCTTTGGTCTAATTTGTCTGCATCTTTGTGCATATTGTGATTCTCTGTTATCGACGCTTAATATGGTTATTTTTAGAGTAACATGCTCGTTGCTCCCAGAAGATCACCTCGCCTGGCCGCACTCGCCGCTGCTGCCGCGCCCGCTGCCCCTGCGCCCAATCCTCCTCCGCCACCTCCTGTGAACCCGCCGCCCGCTCCTGCTCAGGGTTTGGTTGCTGGGCCCGCACTCCCAAACAACCAACCCAACTTGCTCGCCGCGCCCATCGCACACGTCTCCGAGAACATGTGCAGGGATGAGGTTGCTCACGTAAGTATTTCTATGAGGTTTCTTTCTTATTTGCCCGAATTTAGAATTCAGAGCGTAGTAGATGTAATTGTAGAAAGAAGAAAGGACGTGAGCCTATGTCTATAAGTTAAGGCATATCATAGATGCTAATGTTTTTTTCGTGTCGATAGTTCGCCAAAGTAATTCGTTGTTACAAAATGTCATTATGTATTTGGGTATCATTTCATGTTTTGTGTTTTAGATCCTCCAGCACATGGACAACGTCGAGCGGGTCCTTGTAGCGGATCGCGGTGTGGTTGGCATCTGGGAGATGCGTACCAAGCTCCTAATGAGACTGCTTTACGATCCTGCCTCAACCCCAGCGACCGTGGTGAGTGATATTCATTCCCTTGCTTTTTATTCTTGGTCCGCGATATAACACGGATTGTGCGGCGTCGCATGTATTTCTATCCAGTCATACGAATTTGCTATTCAGAACGATATTTTAGTGCTTGAAAATTTCCTTCCCATAGTGACGCGCGTTGGCGCTACTTTTTGTGGTTATGTTAATTCTGTGTATGTTTGACGTCGCATTTGTTGCACAAACCGTTCTCAAGCATTTATTGGTCTGTTTTAGATGCTTGCGGCTAGAGGTCTCAGGACCACACTGGACTGCGCCCAGCAGTGGGGAAACGGTGTGCAGGCGTTTGCGGGATTTTCCCTCCGCAATTTGGGAAATGCGAAGGCCGCACTGAAGCGGGTGAGTCAGTCTTCTTTGCATATGCATGCTCTTTGTTTTATCTAATAGACGGCATGAAATATGTATGTATGCTACTCTCACTCGAGAACTGCTGGACTGCTGGCCCTAGTCTGCAAAGGAACATTTATCCGTTTAGCAAGGTATTATGTGTACGTCGTGGTCCTCCTGTTTTGTTCAGGACTGAGTCAATAATTATGAGTTTATTTAAGCACATTTGATTGTTACATGCAAATAATCGAAAGGCCATGGTTAGTTATAGCTAATAATAACGAACTGATAGAGCTAAGTGGATAATGGTCCGTACTATGGCGCGTGCTTCGTACAATTTTACTGAAACAAATTGCTTTTAGGTGAGCGCCAATGCTACTCCGTGTCTGCTCTTCACCGCTCAGCGTCTGTTGTTGGAGTGCGACCTAAATGTAGAGATTTGGCCGCGGCTTACCGGAAAGGCGTTGCTGGTGGATGCCGAAAACCAGCAAATGGTAGGAGATTAAGTCTGTCTTTTCTTTATATGTGAAGGTCCATTCGTATCATTAGCATACTTTTTTAAGCTTTTAAAGCGAATCATCAACCGGTTTTTGAAACTCATCGTGGACAACTGAATTTGTGCTAATTTCCTCGAATTGAGCTCAATGTTTTATTCGAATTGGCGTACTCGATGTGTTTCGAACACCGGCCGGTAGGGCGCTTTAAGTGCGATGTACGTCTTGTAGTCCATACACACTGAACTTGATTTAAAAGACACTTTTTTTAGTACCAACTGTGCTTGGCTGATGCAACGAGGGCGCCGGTCGACTACTATCTGATGGCACCACCCGGAATTCAAGGAGGTAATCACATGATATCATATCTGCTGGTTTACATCTTGTTTTGCGTCATTTTTTCTTACATTATATGGTGTGGCTCAGCCATGACGTATCGGTATTATAAATATACAGATACATTGTTTGTACGGTACTGTTATGCGTTTACCTACTGTATATCGTCTATGCGATATCTCTGTACATGGTATTTATCACACTGTGCTATTGAACATGTGAGTCCCTGATTTCTAACACACATCACGTAGGTACGGTTTAATGTTCAATTACAGTATGAAACCGCTCACTTTTATCGTGAATTTGTCTAAATTTATAGTAATTAGTCATTTTCAGCCGTCCCGATTCCCGCCCAGGCCCCTGCAGCAATGCCACAACAACCTGCGCCAGCACCTCTCGCAGCCGCACCAGCTGCTCAAGGCCAGGTTCCGCAACCGCCTGCCGTCCAGCCGCCTCCACCGCCACCGCCTGCCGTCCAGCCACCTCCACCGCCACCGCCTGCCCGCCAGCCACCTCCACCGCCCCCGTCTGCCGTCCAGCCACCGCCACCGCCCTCCGTCCAGCCACCTCCAGCGCCACCCGCAGGTACTTTTACGTACAAGTATTTTATAGCAAGATAGCTATGTATAACAGAAGGACTTGGATATACCAGGCTCATATGCAAAGGACATCCCCCTTTACTGTGAATAGGTCGATCAGAGCACTATTCGTTTCCACCCGGTTCCAAGTGCAGTGTATGATTTGTCTAGAAATGCTCGTGTTTTGTCCGTTCACTTATTGTCGTGATATTTGGCCTATACGATGTTATACTTGCCCTGTTTCGCACAATTCAACGTGGAGTCGACCTTGATATCGTGTTTGATAGAGCCAAGAGGTATCCTTGTGCCAGGCCAGTCTATCTAGTCGAGAGTTGCGCGGTATTAATTTGGGATTATTTGTTATTTCTGTTGAGAAACCGTGTGACGTAGATGTAATGTGATTCTTGTAAAACTGTGTTTATACTTTTTTTCGTCCAGGAAACCGCCGTCGTCGTCTCTCAACTCCGTCGTCTCCGTCTATCACTGGCAGTTCGGATGAAGATTCCGATGACGATCAAACTCCCGGTCAGTGTCCTTCCGTCATACAGTACACTTTTATTCGTTTATACATCGTGTCTGTGCGTAGTAACATGGGGTTAAGAACGCTATGTTTCACACAAATATACGCATTTTTTAATTGGTTTCGGAGGTGGTCAATAGCTTACCCGGAAATGGTCGGTAAACAATATCTTACGCGAAATTATATATAAGCTATAACAGTTTTCCGAGAGGGTCATGGTCGATGCGTCATTTTACGCCTTGTTTATACCCAGTTTTGTAGGTTTGTTACTTTACACCCATTCAGTCCGTAATACGTTTTCTGTCTTTTGTGGTGTTTACACACTTCCCATCTCTAGAAACCAATAGTATATGAATTTGGTGAAACATAATGTTGCTAAGCCGACCATCTCCGGATCGGTTTTCGTTCTTGACGTGAAACAGCGCGTTCTAGTGTTGCACATCGAAATTAAAACCCGCTTGTGACGTTTATTCCTTTGTTGTGGTTACGGTAGTGCCTCCAGGACATGAATTCCAGTACACGATACGTTGTAACAGTAAAAATAGGTGCAGTGAATGTACGTGGACTAACTGGAGCTCGCCGACCGCTCCATTGACTAATTCACTTCCTTAGGGCGGCGCATTATCGATGTGTTTCAGTTTCATGCAACTAGTTTCGTTGATATTTGACTTCCGAGATGTTCTGCGATCATCCATGCTTCAACTAAACGAAAATGGGTGTGATAGTCTGTAAATTTGATATTCAGGTTCTGGTGGAGTTGCCACTGTAACTGTAGCCGTACCGCAGCCAGTGCCCTCCCAACCACCCACATCCGGTGCCGCACACATCGCCGCTAGCGTTGTCCAGGTCGCTCAGCTTCCCACCGCCTCGGTTCCACAACACATTCTGCCGCAGCCTGCCGGTATGGAGATTTTACGCTTATTTTCGCATACAATTTCGACATCGTTTTGTTGTTCTCAAATTCTAATGAGATTGATTCTCCTTCTTCTTCATGCGCGTGGATAGCTCGTTGGACTATGTAGACTTTTACATTTTATGAATTGTATGGTGGGTGACATGTTTTTTTGTTGTTGTGGTTATTAGAATAATGTTGTTTAACGTATGGAAGGACTAATGTTTGTCAATTCAGGGGCACAAGGACCTCTTCCCCTTGATGCCCGTTCTTCGTCTCCCAACACGGGTATGTTCTTTCACAAGATGTTCTAGATTTGTGCACACAATCTGACTGAGCATCCGAATTCCGATTCGGTTGCTGTTTTTTTGTTGTTGCAGAATCCCTGCTATGTTAGGTACTTTTTGAACTGCTCCGTTTATGAGCAGTGTGGAAATACTTGATTTTGAAGATTTTTTATGTACTGTGACTTATATGTCCCGGTTCAGCTCGTTCGATGTCGCTCAGCTCACGTACTGGATCCTCTTCCACGGAGAACTCGGAGGATGACGGTTCGGAAGGTGGAGCACCTGGTCAGTTTTTCCTGTATCATCTTCCGATTTACATGCGCTTTTCTTTGAATTGGGCTGTCGACTCAGGTTCAGCCATGGCTTTACAATCTGCGGTAATCTGCATAAGGAGGGGGGGGGGATGAGAACTGTGTAGCTTAGTGGTTGGATCAATTTATAGGGATACTGTAATAACAACATGTTTCACTGAAAACATTTGATCTTCGAATTCACTAAGTTTCCAAGGAAGGGAGTTGGTCAGACCAATCCGGAGACGTTTGGTTGCGTTTTTTTTTCGCGTGTTTATATATTTGTTAGTTTTCAGTTAGATTTGATAATGTGAGAGTTGGTAGTTTTCATATTGGTGACCAGCCGGTGGTGTAGTGGCAAGCGCTGCTGCTCACCACACACACACAACCGGGGTTCAATTCCCGCGGCTGGTTGCACCGACCGGGTGGTAAAAACGGTACCAGGTAAAAACTTTTTTTTTCTTGGATCAGGGCTGGCCACCCATTCCGTAATCAAAGATGGCCTATTCTCTGGAGCGCACTACTTTGGTAGACCATAGCGGACTGCAGGGACCCCTTCGGGGCCCTGAAGAACAGTCCTAGCTTTAACCTTTAACCTTTAACTTATTTGCAGGTGTTGCCACGGTTATTCAACAACGTGTACCCGATGATTCGTCTTCGTCGAGGAGTGCCCAGGTCGTTGAGTCGTCACGCAGTGCCACGTCTAACGGTTCGTACTTGTTCCAAATTTACCTTCAAATTACTTTTTATCACCTACTACTGTTACCCGTGAGCGTGTGGACGTTTACGTCCTTCTCTTTTCTAGTGTTTTTCCGTAGTGCTATATGTTCCATAAATTTGATGTATTAGTATTCAGTTTTGTGTAGCTTTTTGCTCTTCAGGAGGAAATGACAACAGTGGTCACATGCTCGACAGAAGTGGCTCACAGGACCATTTGAGCTTGATGGACAGATCGTTGGACGATGGAGCAGGTTTGGATGGAGTTGCTGCACAGTTTGATGGTATGAACTTACGAACTAACGTTTTTAAGCATATACGAAGTGAGTATCCGGTACGTTACGGCGTTCCAGAGGCTTTTGAGTACTTCTTTGAGTAATAATAAGAGTTTATTGATTAACCGAGAAAAAGGTTCACATGGGCAAGATCTTAAAATAACATCTAGCAGCTCGAAAGGCAAAAGGTTGTTTTGTTAGGTGTTTGGAGAAGAGTAATTGTATTTTGTTTTGTTATGTGTGTTATTTTTGCTTATGATGTAGGTATTATTATTTTCCCTGCAGATCGAGTCGTTGCTGATGATGCACAGTCGAATGGACAACAAGAGCAAGATGTGGACCTTTCATGGATGGACGGAGTAATGCTACCAGGAGACGTAGATGGTAAGTTGTCTTATGTATGCCATCATTTAAGATAAATCGTGCCTTTGCTTATTGGCTTGGCGGTGCTGATTCTTTTGTTGTATATATGCTAAACCACATCTTGGTGCCGCAACTCCTCAGGGCGTGCGGCGAGGCTGACCGGTATGCGCGTGTGCCTGACGTGCACACAGTGCACAACGGTTTCGCCTGTAAAGCAAGGTGCGCAGCGCAACGGGCGCGCCAAATAAATATGAACAATCACGTTGATGCGCCGCCCCGCAGTGGATGCCCCTCTGTTTAGGCATCGATGGAGCGGCATTCTTTCCATTGCGGTGCGCGCATTCACATAAACTCGAACGCAGCCGAACATAAGCGTTAGCAGTGGCCTGTTTTCACAGTTGGGATGCGGCGGGGCGGAGCTGCGTTTTATGTATGGTACTCACCCCTCACGACCCCATGTAGGCAATTACTAATGCTAATAATTGAGCTTGCACGTTATCTTGCTTGTTTTCCTCAGTGCGAACGACGCGCGGAATGGACCGGCACTTCCTTTGCTATTCCTCTCTTTTCGATATGTTTATATCTTTTATCTTTATTACAGATGCCACTGTTCCTATCAGTGATTTGAGGACCGCAGTTTCCTACGACGATCAACCGAATAATGGAGGTAATGATGTGTTCTGAGTGAAGTTAGTCCTGGCAACTGGCGCACTTTTTGCGTGCATGTTGCGCACCATTCGCGTATTGGCGCACAATTTTCCGCACGCGGCGCGCCTTTTGCTTGCATGCGGCGCAGCTTTTGCGTGTATGTGGCGCATCTTTTGCACGCATGCGGCGCCTTTTGCATTTGCGTGCATTGGAGTACCAATTGAGTGCACCTGCCACCCCTCACCCTTGAGAGATGCGCAGTCGGTGCGCCGACTGCAAGTTAGCCACTCACCCACGGTATATTCCTGGTGCTCTCCGCTACTGAGGCTCCTTTGAGCTGCGCTGGCACTGTTTTTAAGCAAGTACGGACTTAGGTTGCAATGCAGTGTTACCAATACTATATCCTCATGCGTGTATATAAGTGTGTATTTCTTTTCTTTGCAATTCTATGTTTGTTTCTTACAGATGTGAGTACCGCTGAAAGTGTGTCGTGCCGGACGGGAAGAGAGTTATCCGAGCATTCTGTAGGAGACGTAACACTTGGTATGTTCTAACTCTTCAGCCTGCTTTAGCTGACTAAGTTCTCCAGACATTTGTGTGCGCCTGAAATTGATTCCTATTGTTTGCAATGGTGTTGTAGCTGTACCAGAATTCAATTCATATATAAAATGGTTTCCGAAGATGGCAGCCCAACCCAAAGTCCAAAGATGGGAATGCGTCCTTTTACGCATAGATTTATGTTCAGGAGCATGCGTTTTTTGAATGTTCTTCAATTCAATGATTTCTTGAAGGAGGAGTCTAGCAGCTCCTATACGTATCCTTTTCATAGTATTTCGTATATGATCAATAATCTTAGACTTAGGAGTCCCTTCATCCGGTGCTCCTTCAAGTCGCACCTTCGCAGACAGTGACGATACCATGCAAGGAGTTGATTCCATCATGGCGGGCTCGATGTCGCAAAGTTAGTCTTTTTATGTCTATAGGTTTAGGTATGTTTGCGTATAGAAACCATGTGACTGTTTCCAAAACGTATGTATGTTTGCGAAACAAACCAAAAGGTGCCCTAATTAATGGTGTAAGATTCCTGTACGATATCAACATAAACTTACGAAGGATAAGCTTGGAGCGTTGTTTACCAAAGATATTACCTGACCCTAAATGACTTATTAACATTTCATAACTATCGACTGACGGACTGACTACTATATTTGACACTTTTGCATTTCCAGGTACGTCCTTCACGAACGGGACTCACAGTCCGGACTCCGGTGAGTTGACATAAAACTTAAGAGAGAAGAATTCAAAGAATGTCAAAACGCTTTACTGTCTTTGTTGTTCGCAGCGCGTGGGGGAAATTCTGCGTGACTAATGATTATCCTTCAGACACAACCTCAACGCCGCATGTCTCATACATGCTGAGGAATCATGTTGAACGTGTTGTGGGGGAGTCTTCTTCTGCCGGTATGCTACTTTTGTAACCGAACTTATAGGTAGATATATTCCGTAGGGATACCCTTTGACCCTTTAGAAGAATTTGACCCTTTTAGTAGAATTTGACCCTTTTATACAATGGTTTATTGGTTTAATGTGTTCACATGATATATAAATGCCCAAGGTCGGTCTAAGATGAATCTAAGCCGAGCGAAATGAATATTTCTCCATAAGTTATTGATGCTTTATTATAACTTGGCTTAGATATACTTGTTGTGTTTCTCCAGTATAAGTAATTTAACTTGGACAGTGTTGACTAATTAGTGCACTTGGCATTCCTCGTTCTTGAACCTATTTCAAGAACGAGGTTCGTTGAAGGAACTATAGAAGGACAACTCTAGATTCATTACAGGCGAGGAGCTCAACGATGACGAGGAGCACGGTAGTGGGAGAGAGGAGTTTGATGTACTGAGTGGATCTGTTGAAGGTTCGAACAGTATGTTAACTAACTAGTTTCCCGCTCAAACTTCTGGAGTGAATCTTTTGAAAGTTTGAGGCTGATTATGCTGTATTTTCGTGTAGTTTTGCCTACCTGATCTTGCCCAGTTTAGTGAACCTTACCTTCGCCAGAGCCCTAGTTTCCCTGTGTAGGGTTTCGCACATAATTAGTTCATTGTGCGTTCTTGGTGAGGGAAGCAGTGGAGTTGGAAATTAGAAGGACGAAGGACCATGTTGCCTCACCATTTATTCATATGTAAACCTCATTTAGGAAGTGAGTCGAGTGGCCGGAGGTTATATGGAGATTTGAGTTATGAGGAGGATGATGATGATGAGTCCACCGAGCGTGTAGTAGGTAAGATTTCAGTGATTTTAGATACCTAGTTATGGATATAAAGGTGTAGATAAAGAGCACCCCGTATGTCAACCGAAATCCGCAGAAACGGATCTTCTCGGGAAACCGAGTTATCTCCGCCAGTTTTACCTAGCTACGAACTTTTTCACCTTTGGTAGGTGACTGGTGCCCCTCCCCCCTCCCCCGGTTATGGATATGAGCGGGCGTTTTTGAATGAACCTATGAATTGATTTATTACGGAAGGACTGAAGGACAAAAAGTTCAGCAGGTCCGGTACAAATGTTTCTCATAGTGTCACGTATACCTTGAATAAATAATCTTTTAGGAATCTCTGCCTCCGATCGCCAGACTACGACCACTAGAAACTGCGCCAGTGCTCTGGATAACACGATGTCCGGTGTATCGTCCATACCACTGGGCTCAATGACTTTGAGTTGGTCTTTTTATGTTAATAGGTTTAGTTATGTTTGTTTGAATAAATAAACCCCCAGATGACAAATTCCAAAACGTGTGTGCGACACAGAACCAAGAGGTTCATAAGTACGTAAGTTTCCGGTGTTAGCAACATCAGCGTGCTGTAAACGGACCATATTGTATAGTTTAATACCTCACCCTAAGTTAAACACTTTATAACTATTGCGCTGGCGTCTATATTTGACATGTTTTTAATTTGCAGATACTTCGTATACGAACTCGGTTCATGGTGCTGCGGAGCCCTCAGCTGGTATGCTTCTTTATTACATATAACTTGGCTTATGCATAATTTCCAAATATAAATAGTCTAACTTGTATAGTGTTGACTAATTAGTGCAAAAAGGCAAAGTATTCGCTTGGATGTTGTAAATGTTGTAGTTCTCGTGGATTTTGTGCTGTTAACTTTATAACCGTATGCGCTTCCGCTGATGTCATTGTTGAGTACATCAGGCTTAAATGAAAAGTGGCTGATAATGTGATGTACTTTTTCTTAGTGCACACGCACGAAGGAGATTTGGGTTTGTATTGAAAAAAATAGAAGCACCACCACCACCATAAATTCATTACAGGAGAGGAGCTCAACAATCACGAGGAGCAGGTCAGCGTCAGACGGGAAGGTCAGGCGGATTTGAATGTGCCGAGTGGAGCTGATGCTGGGTCGAATGGTATGTTACCTAGGTTTATCCACTTTCCAACCAGGTAAATCATTTCTGAAAGGATATGCGAGGGCGTTCAAACTTTGGAGTGGATCTTCGTGTTTACAAAAATTTTATTTGGTTGTTTGCTTTGGGAGTTCGTGCGGGTTGTTATGCTGTATTTATGTTCTGTTTTGCCTACTTGGTTTTGCCTAGTTTAGTGAAATGAGCCATCCTCAGAGCCCAAATTCTCTGGCTAGGGTTTCCCACATAATTAGTTGATTGTGCGTCCTTGGTGAAATTTTGAGTAGAAGATGGAAGAACCCTAGTGCCTCTCGATCTTACTCTCCTATCCAAAACCTCATTTAGGGAGTAGGGCAAGTGATGGCCCGGTTTATGATCACATGGACTTCGATGAGGATGAGTCATCTGGAGTCACGATGACTGCCGGGTTGGAAAGTGGGTCCTGGGCCTTTGTGCCCAGCAGTTGCGATGTGCCGATACGCGTCCGAAGTGTTGGTGGGTCTTTCTTCTCTTTTTGCTCCGATCTTTATATATCAATCTACGTGAATTTGCATATACGATTTGCATCTTGCAGTGTAGTTATGATGTATACGTCATGTGTATCTACGTCCTCTTGTACCTGAAGTGAAACGATATTGTGTGTCAGTATTAGAAGCTAAATTGGTGGAAAACATTTGGCGACGATTCCAATTTTGTTTTTGTTAGTTGGCTGTATCCTGATGCTAATTTGTTTAGATCGGGAGTCCTCGGAGGCTCAGCACTCTCATGTCACCGAGATGACATCAAGAGCTACCCGTGACACGTGGAGAAGTTTGTCGAGTGACCTGTCTGATAGAATACTGTCACCACTGCACGAATGTGAGTAGAAGCTTTGACCTTAATTTGCCCTTAAGCATTGAAAACGTTATATGTCGTTTGTCGGGGCTCATGATTTTTCTTGCATATTTCATTTCCAACGAACCGAGCTGTGAGTTGTTCCTTGCCAACGCTTTAAAGAGCGTCCAGTGTTTTCGGGAAGTTAGCTATCGTTATTGAAGCACTGTTGCACAATAGCGGATATGTTGATGTTGAGCGAACACGTCGACGATATTTACATTTTTCACATTGCACATACATTTTATTTTAGTGTTCACTGCCAGTACCGCCTCGATCAGGTCGACAGCCACCGCTCAATTGCCCTCTACAATGACTGCTGCCGAGATATCGAGCGAAAACTTGACCTCAACTCACACGGCCCAATCGATCGATTTGTTGTCTTCAGTGACCGCCCAACTGCCGTCACAGCACGATGTTTCTTCCCTTTCGGCATCTACCGCGTCGCTAGCTGCCAGTACCACCTCGATCAGGACCACAACCACCGCTCAGTTGCCCTCTACAAGAACTGCTGCCGAGATATCAAGCGAGAATTTGTCCCCAATTCACACGGCCCAATCAATCAATTTGTTGTCTTCGGTGACCGCCCAACTTCCGTCACAACACGATGTCTCCTCCCTTTCGGCGTCTACTGCGTCGCTAGCTGCCCCGTCTTCTTTGTCTGCGTCCACGGCAAATCCGATTTCGGAAGATATCCAACTCGTTACAGCTGATTTGATATCTGGAGCTGACAGAGGTATGTCTTAAATGAGTATGTTCTAAGTTTGCGTGACCCAGTTTAAACTCAGGTATTCTTTTTTTGGACAGAGTGCAGGATTTTAGTTGGGAACTTTTCTTGTGAAACCGTAAGTCGAAGATTTGTACGGCTGCAGCTGCACTATGTTTCTGTTACTGTGTCCTATGCGTGCTCTGTAAAGTGTATTCATATGATCCAATAATTGGAAGGTTTAGGTTCTGCAATTGTTTGTTTTGCAGGTCCGCTCAGTTTGACAGCTTCGACCGCCAGAAGCCAGAGTGCGAGTCCCCGATGCCAACAAGCGAGCCAGGAGACCCAAGTTGAGCCGGAGCCCTCTTCGCCTTCGACAGCCAGAAGCCGGAGTAGGAGTCCCCGATGCCAGCAAGCGAGGCAGGAGACGCAAGTTGAACCCTCTTCACCAAAGCACTCAAGAAAGAGTTGGTTTTCCTTTTCTTTTAATGACTTTATTTACTGTATCAGCATCTTGGCAATACTGCGTTTCGTTTCTCAGTGTTTTGAGTGCGTTTTAGTGCAGACATTATGATCTGTACAAAGAGCGCGTTGTAGGTGGAGACCTGATGTTATGGCTTTCTTGTTGTTTACTGACATGTGAATTTTAGTGAACTTGTAGTTGAACCGTTTACTTCGTGGATAATTGCACACATACTAATTGCCTGATTTAAGGGAGCTCATCCACTGCGTCAGGAGCGTCGACTGGTGAGACGAAGGAAAAGAGGGAGCGCGTTGAAAGAGGAACGAAAAGTTGGTTTCATTTTCGACGTGTATAGGTATTTGTGTTACGAACTTTGGACGAACCAGGCGGAAAAATCCCTTACCAAACCTACTTGTCAATTTTTACTGTTTGGGGAAATTTGCAAAACCTGCGACATACTGTAGCCGGTGGCATGTGACAAACTTCTTGTATGGTTTGAATGTAAACTTAGTTACTTGGTTAGTACCAACCTACAGTACCGTGCTAAAGTGATTGATTATTAAGGGCCCACATCGGAACGGTCGGGAGAGTCGGAAGGAGAGACAGAAAAGAAGCGAAGAAATGAGTGATTTTAATTTGGACAAGGTAAGTTGACACTTTTTGGCTAGAAACATGGTGAGACGTGGTGTTTAAATGAGGTCAGAGTACTGGTTTCAGTGGCCCATAGTAATGTAGGGTTTACTACTGCTGTTAACTTCGTTGAAAAAAGCTATTAAATCACTTGTTTAATAACTGTGTATGTCTAAAATGTCTAAAATCTCTCATCTTTTCAGGTCCATTGTACATACCTGAAATGATCCGGTGAAAAAAAAATATAAAAATCAAAATATCCGGACTCATTTGGAGGATTTTGTTTGTTCCGTTGTGTAGGTGAGTGTCCTTGCATTTGTCTTACTGTAGTTTGGTCGCTTAGTAATATTGCGGTTTCCAAGTACCCCAAAAGTTCGGTGTGATTCTGTCAATACTACAGTATTGATGCACGAACCTGCATATATAATTTGAAAAATTAAAAATATTCTCGTGTAGTTCCAAAGTACTATAAATGTTCACCATACTTGGAAATTGGAAACCCCATATGCAATGCTTTTGTCTCTGGGAATACTGTAGTGGTGCTGCTACAGCATCCATGCATCATGCAGCCATTTCCCTAAGTGGTATGATACCAAATTTGTTTCATTGTCCTGGTAATCTTGTCCTTACGGTTTACGAACAGTATCTTTTAGATTTTCTGTTTTGTCGACTTCTTCGACTTGATTGTTTGTCTGTTGTTTTCTCGTACCCGGACTAACTGGACACCTTTTGTACAATTTGATTTGTTTATGGTGGGTGTTTTCTTTACTTATACCTTTTGGATTTGTATTCTGCGTTACGCTGCGAATGATTCCTTTGTTAGCGCGATAGCGCTAACATAGTTTGGGGTTTTCATTCCGGTTTTGTGCGGATTGACTACCGCCGTATTGATTGGAGGCTTGGAGGTGCTATTGTGTGCTATTGTTTTATTGTGTTATTATTTATTGACTACTGTATTTACAGTATTTTTGTTTCAGATGTGTCATTTTTGATGTCGGCTACCACTTGTCCAGCACACCCACGGCCGGGGTTGCTTGGATCAATGCAGCATATTTATTATTTCTTCGTTTTATGTTTATAGTTATGGTAAGCTATTCTTGTTTCGAGAGCAATGATAATTAGTTCAATGTTTATAGTTATGCATTGGGTAATTGTATGAAAATAGTCTCCGTGGTTCTCTGCCCAGACGCCATGACTTGTCCCTATAAGTGTCTATATGGCTTTTTTATTTACTTATTTCTGCATTTCAGGGTTTTTGGTTGTTTGTCCCTTTGGACTTTGGATTCGCCAGATTTTTGTGCTGGATTTTTATGTTTATGGAGTTATGTTTTGGTAAGTCTATCTATTTTGTTAGTTGAATGTTGAGCATGGACGCGCATTGTATTGAGGTCTAGCATCGTAACCTTTGATTTTCTCGCAGTTGTTGATTCTGAGATGGAAATGTTTCAGTTTGCCGCTGTTACAATGTTCCTGTCTTTTAATGGAATGTGAAGCTACCGACTTCTGTGAAGCCTAGCCGATTTTGTATATGTTTCACGAGTTTATGTAAGTATATTTGAAGATAGCTTTTGCTGTTGTCTCAGTTCTTAGCATCTTGTGAGTGATACCAAATTAGTGTTACCTATTTATCGTTATAGATTGGTATCCTACGTCTCCCAGATGTCTACATATATGAGGAGAATGTTTCTGTAAAGTAATAAGTTTATGCCAAGGTATGTGATTATTTGGTAAATCTTCCCACTGTCGTGTTATTGTGTTAATATCAAACTAGCTAAATGTACCCTTTTTGGGTGCATCGCCGCGTCATCGCCGCGCGCAAAAAGGTCCCGCCACAGTGGGACGTCGGCGCGCCATAGATGTGCCAGGTGGTGCACCCATGGCAATCTTGCAGTCTCGCTTTAGTATTTTTAACCTGAGTGTCAAAAGGTTTGGCGAATAGCATTTTGTCCCTATTAATTGATCCAACCCTAAGATTTCATAGTGTTTATCGTTTACAGAAATGTACACGCTGCCGTTCCACTATACTACAAGACGTCGACTGCCGGACGCAAATAATTGAGAGAAGAGTAGCAAGGGACTGATCACCTCTTGTTTACTAGCATACCGATATGTTCCGTAAGTTTTTAGTCTTTTCGCTAGCTGATGGTTACTTGTAGGCGCGTTGCCCTTTGTGGTGCAGATTTAACCCAGCGGGTTGTTCTGATGCCGTATTCACCAACACGCAGAGCCCTCCCTAGCCTCCCCAGAGAGCAAAAGAGTGCGCGGGCAAAAGAGATTCGGAGCGCTCGTGAGTCTAGGGAGGGACGGCTCCCTTTGTGTTGGTGAATACGGCCTCTGTTCTAGGTGTGTCTGAACGGAGGTACGGTACAGTACAAACTACTGTAGATGGAAAGCAGCTCATAAGTATTTTTTTTTTGCATGGAAGCAAGACGTTGTGCTTTTAAATACGCGGGTTTTCTAGTAATGTGCTTATGTTCTGTCCACATGGATTGGAAATATGCCCATTTTAGGACATATTGTGCCGATAGAGCGCCAACTTGCCGAGAGACAATGGAGCCAGAGCCAAAGAGCCAAGGAATTGCCAATGGACGAGAGCCGAGGATTCGAAGAAAGGCAATGTGAAACGCGTGTGATGTCGACATCTGGTGACCTGGCTGACATCGTATTCTCCAGTTCGAATGCATGGCATTAATGACTGGTAAGCCTCGCATACCTTTGTTTTAACTTTCAGGATCATATGTGTGTGTGTGTGTGTGTGTGGTGTGTGTGTGTGTGTGTGTGTGTGTGTGTGTGTGTGTGTGTGTGTGTGTGTGTGAGCCTGATGTGAGTTCGTGAGTTGAGTGTTGGCCGAAGGAAGCGATTCCTTTACATGGTTTATGGTTATTAGCTGTTTATATTTATTGTGTACGCATTCCTTAGGAAATGAATTGCCCTAGTGTCAACGTTTCGCCGATTATTACCCTTTGTTTTCAGGTAAGATGTGAATCCCTGTTGTGAAGTGCTACCACATGAGATATGTGCAAAGGAAAATGGATGATGACCTAGCTGATACTCTTCCTCGATGTGGACATCAGAATTGGCAATATGCGTTTGGTATGATCTTCCTATTGGTTTTCTTTTAATTCAAATATTTCATTTGCATTTGGTTTCACCAGGAAGCGCGCCCTAAACTCGTTGACTCTCTGACCGGCGAAACCACCATTCGAATTAGCATATTGTGTAAATTCAGGCGGTGATCTTGAGCCCGTAGCCATACCATCGTCGCGATTAGAATATTAGGTATGGCGAAGATCAGAAACGTATCATAAATAGATACAAGTTTGGAAAACACTACATATATTTTTTATGATGGTTTTGAGCTTTTCCTGTTTCTGCCGAGGTTTATGCCCTGCCAGGAAACTATTAGCCTGATAGTGTGTGTGTGTTTCAGTGCTTCACACAGTCGTAGGTATATTACTCGACAGATTTGCCTGACTGGATCATTTGTCTGTGGAAACAACATAAACTTTTTGTTTCAGTCACCTCATCGTTGAAAAGTTGTGCGAATATGGAAAGATGGAATAAGTTGGCGGTCCCCGATTCTCATGCATACCTGACTTCGGTACGAACTTTTGGTTATGTAATCAACAACATGAAGCTCCGCACAATCGCCGCACACAAAAAGTGGTGCGCCGCGCGCCTTATGCACAGTTGCGTCAGGAACTTGACATGTTTCCGCGCAAATGAGGCTCGCACGCGCTCGACATAAAGGGGGTGCGCCGCCCAGTTGTGGCGCCACTTTGTGCGCGGATTTTCTTTCATCAGTATAGATATTCGTAATTCCTTCTTTAACCGAGCGTTGGCCTGGAGTTTTGGACAACTACGTTTCGGAATGTTATGCAGTTGCACGTTGCACCCTGCTATTTTGGTTATTGATGTTTGACGAAGCCTAATTCGAATTCAAATTAAGCTTCGTCGTTCCACATTTATAATTTATGCAAATTTAGTTGATGCCCGAAGGCCTCGAAGCAACGACGTGACGTGCAGCTGAATATTATCGGAGTTCA
Organism: Pelodera strongyloides; assembly: GCA_036852015.1. Lineage (NCBI taxonomy): Eukaryota > Metazoa > Nematoda > Chromadorea > Rhabditida > Rhabditidae > Pelodera > Pelodera strongyloides. The sequence goes on from JAANDG010000538.1 coordinate 60,950, forward strand.
ATTTCCGATGGTCGTCTGGATTTCTGAAGAACATTTCTGCTTTAGCGTGCGGGCTAAGCAGTATGGATACTCTGGATTGAAAGACGAATGGACCCCATTGGTTAGTTTAGTTTTTACAAAGGCTATGGTTCCCGGTTTAGATGTTTTTTTTTCAAAAATGTTTGTTATTTTTATGATGCAAGGAACCGAATGTGTGTAGAGCGGGCGGTTTGGAGTTATAACACATTAGCGTTGCCCATGATTAGTAAGACTTTTTAGTTGTGATTTGCCAGCTACTGGTGAATTGGACGATATTTGTCAGGAAGAAAGCTACACTTCCTAAATACTGGATACTGGCGCTCGAGAACCAAGTTTGAGGATGGCTGAGGGATTTGTTGAAATGTGGCCAAGATGTGATGCCCTTGGACCAGTTGAATGGATTGAGAAGGTCAGTATTTGACTTTAATTAATGATATTATTCGTTTGCACTATTTAATGGCTATATTACTGACTCTTCAATGATCACTTAAAACCAGTGTTCGCCGCAGCTGGGGAGGGGCGCATTCCTTATGTGGTGCGCGAGAGCGCGAGGTGTGCCAAAGGTGCGCCATTTGGCGGCGCAATGCTCGGGAGCGCCGCGAGTACGCGGACATTTGCGCACCCGTGGTGCTTCGCTCGATGGCAAATACGTGCGCGGGAACGTTTCTGTACGTAACTAATTATGATTATTATTCACGTTATGGATTATGACTCTCCAATTGTTTGTTATTTTAGTAGAGTCGTGATTGTCTCGTGTACGCCATTGACTAGGAGACTGTGTGTCCGCAAATCGCTGAAGCAACTCCCGATGTTTTCCGTGAAGAAAGATTGATCGAGCCGGTATGCGACTGATTGTACCTGAATCTTAGTTAACCATAGGATAGCAAAGCCGTAGGATGTCATAGTCATAGTCATAGATAAGATTATCGAATGAATTGTACTGGGTTGCCCAGTTATCTAAATGACCTCATTCCATTCCAGGCAAGATACTCGAATGATTTCTACACTGTGAGGGCCCGCTCAGTGTTAGAAGTGTCTTTCATGTTTTCGCTGTGGCACTTTTGATTGTCTATCATGGAGTCTCTAAGGTATGTTTAAGATGTGACATTTTTTTGAGCCCTAGGTTTAGGTCCTAAGCACTTTTTATGAGTTTTTTTATGTTTTGGTATTAAGACTGCACGTGGTTAGTAGCTGCCTGACTTGTTCAGTGAATGATGAATATATTTCAGTTGTTGAAAAAGAGTGGACGCCTTAAGAGGAGAATCGGAGATATCCCTAAGCTGATAAGATTCACCATGCTGGCATACCCCGTTCCCCCGCAGAGAAGGGGCGACATAGGGAGTCCGATTGTTTTGTATTTTTGTGAGGTTAGTTGGCGCATTTTAAGAGGGAACCAAATGGTGTTTTTCTTACGTTGACACCATTTTATATCCGGTTTCCAATGCGGATCTATATTTTCTAATGGTATCCTTATGTTGATTCGAAAATATGATTTAGAGCACAAAGACGACAAGTTGAAGTGAGTCCAACGTTCTGTGATGTTTCTGTTTCTGAAGATCACCTCTTTTTAACGTGCGGGTTGAAATTGAGTGTGAAAGATGGATCGAAACATGCACGGAAATTGGTTAGTCGAGTTTTTGGAACAATTGTATGATATGAGAGGAAGGTTTTTCTCTGAACCTTTATTTCATTTTCATTTATTACACTTTTTTCCGTAAGATAAACTTGGCCAAGGGAGAGGACGGATTCTTGGGGTTTGTGAAGATATCGTGGACTTGACCAATTGATGGTTTCATTCATTTATCCATTTTTTATAGATCGCTTCTGGCCATCCTGGCTGAGATCAATGTGCGGAAACTCGAGTGGTACTGTGGACACCAGCGTCGTGCGTGGTCTTCAAGCTTCAAGAGAGAAGACAACTGGATTGCGGAGAATTCAGGGTAGGCTCGGTACGTTGTTCATTTGATGCCTATGACTCGTAGGTGTATTACCTATGATTCCAATATTGTCTTATTTACAGTGTCGGTCCTTGTCTTAAATGGACTCTGGCCCTTACCAGCGCAGAAATGCGTAGCCGCGTCCACGGGAAAAGATTGCTAATTTCAATTCGTGACACAGAGAAACCTCTTTTCTGCGTCTTCACCTTTCCCATGTTAATAACCCATATATATTCCGCGGACGCGGTTACGCAATTCCGCGCCGCGCTGCGCGCCTGAAAACGTAGGAGAGAGGAACTTTGCCTCCCTGAATGACAGAATCGCTGCTTCAAGTCAATACTAAATCGCATTTAAAGAGTTCTTTCAGGTTTTGTTTTGTGAACCGAGAAGAGAGCTCCGTGACGTATGCTGAGTAAGAGAGTAAGCAAGGAGCAAGCTGGCGCGAAGAGGGAATATTCTATCGTGAGCAATGAACAAGCTGGAGGCTGGAGATTCTCGAAGATGTGGTCAAGGAAGTAATTGCCCTTGGACCTGGTAAAGTGATTGTGGTGAGTTCATTACATAATAACATTGTTTATATCAATTTGGGTATCCATTGTGGGTGTGGCTGAAACCTCTATTCTTGTACTTCGTGTCAATTTCCCGATAAAAGTACGATTTTATGTTCTCAACACTTATTTAACTGCAATCTGCCTAGTTAGCTTTTATCGCAGAAGCATTTGCAAAAAAAAATGAAAATCCAATAACGGCAATAAGACAGCGCAGTTACCGTAGGAAATTCATAAATTAGCATAAAAGTCGCGCGTTTCAAAGAGGCAACGAACGCACAGAAGGTAACCTCTGAATTTGGCCCCGCCTTTTACCTTCAAACAAAACAATGTTCAGAAGGATATATATTCATATTGTTTTTTGTTCTTTCACATTTATATTGTTCTTAGAGTGATAAGATAATGGTACCTATCATATTTGTTCTACTGTGCATCCTCTCATTCTTTTTATAGCTGCATTTTGTATTGCTGATTCATTTTTCGTTTACAGGCCGGATAATGCGATTTCACTTGTGATGATGATATCTTCTTGTGAGGAAACTTGGATTCGTTGTGGATAAGAGGATGTGGAAAAGATAACCGAATGCACGGATTGTTGCTTTCGGGTACGTTTCTTTTTACCGCTCCTCTTAAATTTCCATATAAAAGAACTTTTAAGTGCACGTTCGCGAACGTGGAAAATGCGAAAACTGTAATTCAAGTGCACGTTCGCCGAATTCCATGAATATCACGGGCAAAACCGATATATACCTCTCAAAGAAAATCGGAGCAATTTGTGTCTTCGTGCTGAGACCTTTATTTGCACTCCTAATGTAGCCACTTTCAAATATAGGAGAGAGGAGCTTTGTCCCCCTGAATGACAGAATCGCTGATTCAAACCAGTACTAAAATCGCATTTAATTAGTTCTTTCAGGTTTTGTTTTGTGAACCGAGAAGAGAGCTCCGTCATGTATGCTGAGTAAGCAAGGAGCAAGCTGGCGCGAAGAGGGAAGGTTCTATCGTGAGCCAGGAACAAACTGGAGGCTGGAGATTCTCGAAGATGTGGTCAAGGAAGTAATTGCCCTTGGACCTGGTAAAGTGATTGTGGTGAGTTCATTACATAATAGCATTGTTTATATCAACTTGGGTATCCAGTGTGGGTGTGGCTGAAACCTCTAGTCTTATACTGCGTGTCAATTTACCGATAAAAGTACGATTTTATGTTTTCAATATTTAATTTGTGTAATTAATTATTAATTGAAATGTATCTAGTTAGCTTTTACCGTGGAGGCCTTTGCGAAAAAAAATGAAAATCCAATGACGGCAATAACGTAGCTCAGTTACCGTAGGAAATTCATAAATTAGCATAAAAGACGCGCGTTTCAAAGAGGCAACGAACGCGCATGACTATGACTATGACATCCTAATTTGGCGCGCCGCCTTCTGCCTTCAAACAATGTTCAGAATGATATATTCATATTTTCTTTTGTTCTTTCATTTATGTTGTTCTTAAAGTGATAAGCTAATGGCACCTATCACATTTGTTGTTCAGTGCATCTCTCTCATTCTTTTTATAGCTCCCTTTTGTATTGCTGATTCATTTTTCGTTTACAGGCCGGATAAGGCGATTTCACGTGTGATGTTGGTATCTCCTTGTGAGGAGGTTTGATTCGTTGTGAATAAGCGGAACTTTGTGGAAAGGTTACCGAATGCACGGATTGTTGCTTTCGGGTACGCCACACTTTTCTTTTTACCGCTCCTCTTAAATTTCCATATAATAGAGCTTTTAAGTGCACGTTCGCGAACGTGGAAAGTGCGAAAGTGTAATTCAAGTGCGTGTTCGCCGAATTCCATGAATATCACGGTGCAAAACCGATCTGTACCTCTCAAAGTAATTCGGAGCAATTTGTGTCTTCGAGCTGAGACCTTTATTTGCACTCCTAATGTAGCCAGTTTCAAAAATAGGAGAGAGGAGCTTTGTCGCCCTGAATGACAGAATCGCTGCTTCAAGTCAATACTAAAAACGCATTTAAAGAGTTCTTTCAGGTTTTGTTTTGTGAACCGAGAAGAGAGCTCCGTCATGTATGCTGAGTAAGCAAGGAGCAAGCTGGCGCGAAGAGGGAAGGTTCTTTCGTGAGCCAGGAACAAACTGGAGGCTGGAGATTCTCGAAGATGTGGTCAAGGAAGTAATTGCCCTTGGACCTGGTAAAGTGATTGTGGTGAGTTCATTACACAATAACATTGTTTATATCAACTTGGGTATCCATTGTGGGTGTGGCTGAAACCTCTAGTCTTATTCTTCGTGTCAATGTCGTGTGAAATTCATAAATTAGCATAAAAGTCGCGCGTTTCAAAGAGACAACGAACGCACAGAAGGTAACCTCTGAATTTGGCCCCGCCTTCTGCCTTCAAACAATGTTCAGAATGGTATATTCATATTTCCTTTTGTTCTGTCACATCTATGTTGTTCTGAAAGTGATGAGCTAACTTTACCTATCACATTTGTTGTTCAGTGCTGAGTGCATCTCTGTCATCCTTTTTATAGCTCCGTTTTGTATTGCTGATTCATCTTTCCTTTACAGGACGGATAAGGCGATTTCACATGTGATGTTGGTATCTCCTAATCTCCTTGTGAGGAGGTTTGATTCGTTGTGAATTAGCGGAACTTTGTGGAAAGGTTACCGAATGCACGGATTGTTGCTTTCGGGTACGCCACACTTTTCTTTTTACCGCTCCTCTTAAATTTCCATATAATAGAGCTTTTAAGTGCACGTTCGCGAACGTGGAAAGTGCGAAAGTGTAATTCAAGTGCGCGTTCGCCGAATTCCATGAATACCACGGCGCAAAACCGATCTGTACCTCTCAAAGAAATTCGGAGCGGTTTGTGTCTTCGTGTTGAGACCTTTATTTCCACTCCTAATGTAGCCAGTTTCAAAAATAGGAGTGAGGAGCTTTGTCCCTCTGAATGACAGAATCGCTGCTTCAAGTCAATACTAAAAACGCATTTAATTAGTTCTTTCAGGTTTTGTTTTGTGAACCGAGAAGAGAGCTCCGTCATGTATGCTGAGTAAGCAAGGAGCAAGCTGGCGCGAAGAGGGAAGGTTCTTTCGTGAGCCAGGAACAAACTGGAGGCTGGAGATTCTCGAAGATGTGGTCAAGGAGGTAATTGCCCTTGGACCTGGTAAAGTGATTGTGGTGAGTTCATTTAATAACATTGTTTATATCAACTTGGGTATCCATTGTGGGTGTGGCTGAAACCTCTATTCTTGTACTTCGTGTCAATTTCCCGATAAAAGTACGATTTTATGTTCTCAACACTTATTTAACTGCAATCTGCCTAGTTAGCTTTTATCGCAGAAGCATTTGCAAAAAAAAATGAAAATCCAATAACGGCAATAAGACAGCGCAGTTACCGTAGGAAATTCATAAATTAGCATAAAAGTCGCGCGTTTCAAAGAGGCAACGAACGCACAGAAGGTAACCTCTGAATTTGGCCCCGCCTTTTACCTTCAAACAAAACAATGTTCAGAAGGATATATATTCATATTGTTTTTTGTTCTTTCACATTTATATTGTTCTTAGAGTGATAAGATAATGGTACCTATCATATTTGTTCTACTGTGCATCCTCTCATTCTTTTTATAGCTGCATTTTGTATTGCTGATTCATTTTTCGTTTACAGGCCGGATAATGCGATTTCACTTGTGATGATGATATCTTCTTGTGAGGAAACTTGGATTCGTTGTGGATAAGAGGATGTGGAAAAGATAACCGAATGCACGGATTGTTGCTTTCGGGTACGTTTCTTTTTACCGCTCCTCTTAAATTTCCATATAAAAGAACTTTTAAGTGCACGTTCGCGAACGTGGAAAATGGAAAACTGTAATTCAAGTGCACGTTCGCCGAATTCCATGAATATCACGGGCAAAACCGATATATACCTCTCAAAGAAAATCGGAGCAATTTGTGTCTTCGTGCTGAGACCTTGATTTGCACTCCTAATGTAGCCACTTTCAAATATAGGAGAGAGGAGCTTTGTCCCCCTGAATGACAGAATCGCTGATTCAAACCAGTACTAAAATCGCATTTAATTAGTTCTTTCAGGTTTTGTTTTGTGAACCGAGAAGAGAGCTCCGTCATGTATGCTGAGTAAGCAAGGAGCAAGCTGGCGCGAAGAGGGAAGGTTCTATCGTGAGCCAGGAACAAACTGGAGGCTGGAGATTCTCGAAGATGTGGTCAAGGAAGTAATTGCCCTTGGACCTGGTAAAGTGATTGTGGTGAGTTCATTACATAATAGCATTGTTTATATCAACTTGGGTATCCAGTGTGGGTGTGGCTGAAACCTCTAGTCTTATACTGCGTGTCAATTTACCGATAAAAGTACGATTTTATGTTTTCAATATTTAATTAGTGTAATTAATTATTAATTGAAATGTATCTAGTTAGCTTTTACCGTGGAGGCCTTTGCGAAAAAAAATGAAAATCCAATGACGGCAATAACGTAGCTCAGTTACCGTAGGAAATTCATAAATTAGCATAAAAGACGCGCGTTTCAAAGAGGCAACGAACGCGCATGACTATGACTATGACATCCTAATTTGGCGCGCCGCCTTCTGCCTTCAAACAATGTTCAGAATGATATATTCATATTTTCTTTTGTTCTTTCATTTATGTTGTTCTTAAAGTGATAAGCTAATGGCACCTATCACATTTGTTGTTCAGTGCATCTCTCTCATTCTTTTTATAGCTCCCTTTTGTATTGCTGATTCATTTTTCGTTTACAGGCCGGATAAGGCGATTTCACGTGTGATGTTGGTATCTCCTTGTGAGGAGGTTTGATTCGTTGTGAATAAGCGGAACTTTGTGGAAAGGTTACCGAATGCACGGATTGTTGCTTTCGGGTACGCCACACTTTTCTTTTTACCGCTCCTCTTAAATTTCCATATAATAGAGCTTTTAAGTGCACGTTCGCGAACGTGGAAAGTGCGAAAGTGTAATTCAAGTGCGTGTTCGCCGAATTCCATGAATACCACGGTGCAAAACCGATCTGTACCTCTCAAAGTAATTCGGAGCAATTTGTGTCTTCGAGCTGAGACCTTTATTTGCACTCCTAATGTAGCCAGTTTCAAAAATAGGAGAGAGGAGCTTTGTCGCCCTGAATGACAGAATCGCTGCTTCAAGTCAATACTAAAAACGCATTTAAAGAGTTCTTTCAGGTTTTGTTTTGTGAACCGAGAAGAGAGCTCCGTCATGTATGCTGAGTAAGCAAGGAGCAAGCTGGCGCGAAGAGGGAAGGTTCTTTCGTGAGCCAGGAACAAACTGGAGGCTGGAGATTCTCGAAGATGTGGTCAAGGAAGTAATTGCCCTTGGACCTGGTAAAGTGATTGTGGTGAGTTCATTACACAATAACATTGTTTATATCAACTTGGGTATCCATTGTGGGTGTGGCTGAAACCTCTAGTCTTATTCTTCGTGTCAATGTCGTGTGAAATTCATAAATTAGCATAAAAGTCGCGCGTTTCAAAGAGACAACGAACGCACAGAAGGTAACCTCTGAATTTGGCCCCGCCTTCTGCCTTCAAACAATGTTCAGAATGGTATATTCATATTTCCTTTTGTTCTGTCACATCTATGTTGTTCTGAAAGTGATGAGCTAACTTTACCTATCACATTTGTTGTTCAGTGCTGAGTGCATCTCTGTCATCCTTTTTATAGCTCCGTTTTGTATTGCTGATTCATCTTTCCTTTACAGGACGGATAAGGCGATTTCACATGTGATGTTGGTATCTCCTAATCTCCTTGTGAGGAGGTTTGATTCGTTGTGAATTAGCGGAACTTTGTGGAAAGGTTACCGAATGCACGGATTGTTGCTTTCGGGTACGCCACACTTTTCTTTTTACCGCTCCTCTTAAATTTCCATATAATAGAGCTTTTAAGTGCACGTTCGCGAACGTGGAAAGTGCGAAAGTGTAATTCAAGTGCGCGTTCGCCGAATTCCATGAATACCACGGCGCAAAACCGATCTGTACCTCTCAAAGAAATTCGGAGCGGTTTGTGTCTTCGTGCTTGAGACCTTTATTTCCACTCCTAATGTAGCCAGTTTCAAAAATAGGAGTGAGGAGCTTTGTCCCTCTGAATGACAGAATCGCTGCTTCAAGTCAATACTAAAAACGCATTTAATTAGTTCTTTCAGGTTTTGTTTTGTGAACCGAGAAGAGAGCTCCGTCATGTATGCTGAGTAAGCAAGGAGCAAGCTGGCGCGAAGAGGGAAGGTTCTTTCGTGAGCCAGGAACAAACTGGAGGCTGGAGATTCTCGAAGATGTGGTCAAGGAGGTAATTGCCCTTGGACCTGGTAAAGTGATTGTGGTGAGTTCATTTAATAACATTGTTTATATCAACTTGGGTATCCATTGTGGGTGTGGCTGAAACCTCTATTCTTGTACTTCGTGTCAATTTCCCGATAAAAGTACGATTTTATGTTCTCAACACTTATTTAACTGCAATCTGCCTAGTTAGCTTTTATCGCAGAAGCATTTGCAAAAAAAAAATGAAAATCCAATAACGGCAATAAGACAGCGCAGTTACCGTAGGAAATTCATAAATTAGCATAAAAGTCGCGCGTTTCAAAGAGGCAACGAACGCACAGAAGGTAACCTCTGAATTTGGCCCCGCCTTTTACCTTCAAACAAAACAATGTTCAGAAGGATATATATTCATATTGTTTTTTGTTCTTTCACATTTATATTGTTCTTAGAGTGATAAGATAATGGTACCTATCATATTTGTTCTACTGTGCATCCTCTCATTCTTTTTATAGCTGCATTTTGTATTGCTGATTCATTTTTCGTTTACAGGCCGGATAATGCGATTTCACTTGTGATGATGGTATCTCCTTGTGTGGAGACTTGGATTCGTTGTGAATAAGAGGAACTTTGTGGAAAGGTTACCGAGTGCACGGATTGTTGCTTTCGGGTACGCCACACTTTTCTTTTTACCGCTCCTCTTATATTTCCATATAATAGAGCTTTTAAGTGCACGTTCGCGAACGTGGAAAGTTCGAAAGTGTAATTCAAGTGCGCGTTCGCCTAATTCCATGAATAGACGGTGCAAAACCGATATGTACCTCTCAAAGAAATTCGGAGCAGTTTGTGTCTTCGTGCTGAGACCTATTTGCACTCCTAATGTAGCCAGTTTCAAATATAGGAGAGAGGAACTTTGTCTCCCTGAATGACAGAATCGCTGCTTCAAGTCAATACAAAAATCATACATATTGTTTTTGTTCTTTCACATTTATATTGTTCTTAGTGTGATAAGATAATGGTACCTATCATATTTGTTCTGCAGTGCATCCTCTCATTCTTTTTATAGCTGCATTTTGTATTGCTGATTCATTTTTCGTTTACAGGCCGGATAAGGCGATTTCACTTGTGATGATGATATCTTCTTGTGAGGAAACTTGGATTCGTTGTGGATAAGAGGACGTGGAAAAGACAACCGAATGCACGGATTGTTGCTTTCGGGTACGTTTCTTTTTACCGCTCCTCTTAAATTTCCATATAAAAGAACTTTTAAGTGCACGTTCGCGAACGTGGAAAATGGAAAACTGTAATTCAAGTGCACGTTCGCCGAATTCCATGAATATCACGGGCAAAACCGATCTATACCTCTCAAAGAAAATCGGAGCAATTTGTGTCTTCGTGCTGAGACCTTGATTTGCGCTCCTAATGTAGCCAGTTTCAAAAATAGGAGAGAGGAGCTTTGTCGCCCTGAATGACAGAATCGCTGCTTCAAGTCAATACTAAAATCGCATTTAAAGCGTTCTTTCAGGTTTTGTGAACCGAGAAGAGAGCTCCCGGCTCCGTCATGTATGCTGATTAAGCAAGGAGCAAGCTGGGGCGAAGAGGGAAGGTTCTTTCGTGAGCCAGGAACAAACTGGAGGCTGGAGATTCTCGAAGATAGTCAAGGAAGTAATTGCCCTTGGACCTGGTAAAGTGATTGTGGTGAGTTCATTACATAATAACATTGTTTATATCAACTTGGGTATCCAGTGTGGGTGTGGCTGAAACCTCTAGTCTTATACGTCGTGTCAATTTTCCGATCAAAGTACGATTTTATGTTTCGAACACTTATTTAACTGCAATCTACCTAGTTAGCTTTTATCGCAGAAGCATTTGCGAAAAAAATACACAAAAAAAGATGAAAATCCAATAACGGCAATAAGACAGCGCAGTTACCGTAGGAAATTCATAAATTAGCATACAAGTCGCGCGTTTCAAAGAGACAACGAACGCACAGAAGGTAGCCTCTGAATTTGGCCCCGCCTTTCACCTTTAAACAAAACAATGTTCAGAAGGATATATTCATATTATCTTTTGTTCTTTCACATTTATATTGTTCTGAAAGTGATGAGCTAACTGTACCTATCACATATGTTGTTGAGTGCATCTCTCTCGTTCTTTTTATAGCTGCGTTTTGTATTGCTGATTCATTTTTCGTTTACAGGCCGGGCCGGATAAGGCGATTTCACTTGTGATGATGGTATCTCCTTGTGAGGAAACTTGGATTCGTTCTGAATAAGCGGAACTTTGTGGAAAAGATTTCCGAATGCACGGATTGTTGCTTTCGGGTACGCCACACTTTTCTTTTTACCGCTCCACTTAAATTTCCATATAATAGAGCTTTTAAGTGCACGTTCGCGAACGTGGAAAGTGCGAAAGTGTAATTCAAGTGCGCGTTCGCCGAAGTAGCACGGTGCAAAACCGATCTATACATCTCAAAGAAAAAGCTGAGCAATTCGTGTCTTCGTGCTGAGACCTTGATTTGCACTCCTACTATAGCGAGTTTCAAAATCCGCTTATATGTGGAACGCGAACGTGCACTTGAATTTAATTAAACTTTCGCACTTTCCACGTTCGCGAACGTGCACTTAAAAGCTCTATAATATTGTTGAATGTAAGTATGGAACGCTGTTGTGTTTTTAAGAAATAAGCCATATCAAGTATTGCATTTCTTGACTAATGCTTTTCAGGTTGCTCAACTATGTGGCTTGGAAATTGGAAAAAAAGCAACATGGTGATATGTTCTCCATATGGACTCGCGTCTGAATGAGATCAACGATCAACTTACCATATGGAGCCAGTGAAGGTGAATGTGTTAATGAATTAACGGCAGTTTTTGCTTGTACTTGTGTATGGGCACTTTAAAGCGTTGCCATATATTTTTTTAAATATAGCGAGTTTTTAGATTAATTCGATTCGGACTGTTGTTTTGAGTCGGAATCGTCGAGTGCGTGTGAATGCTGACCATATCGATTGCCCCGCCTCACCCACGTATTATGAGGGAGCGTTGTGAGAAGGTAAAGCGCGCTTGTTTCGCTTTTGCTTGTAAGACATGCTGTGTTGAGTATCTGGCTGACCTGCGCAAACCTTTGCCGGATAACTTTATTTTATTTAACATCTAACATCACTGTTCACTTATCGCGTTAAGGTCCTGTGATAGTACTGTACTCGCTTAGTCACAGTATGACCATTCAGTGTTCTGTGAGATCTCAGAATTGATTCTGCTACTGTTTTTTCCCCATGTATTTTGTGTTCTGGTTCTGTTCGTAACGAAACTTTCTGTTCGTAAAGTTCGAAAGGTTCTGTTCGTAACGAAATCATCAGTTTTCAGGTGGCTCTGCTGCGGTATCATAACGGAGGTATGATTCAGTCAGTGAAGGTGAAGCAACGAAGAGTTACGGTGCTGTTTTCGATGATAATTGAAGACCAGATTGGAGGATAGCTGTGCAAGAGGTACTGATCGGTTTTTGTATACCGAATTACGATAGCTTTCAAATTCTGGTGTGATTGTTAAAGGTTCTTACCTCCGTGCAGTGTTTTGTTTAACTCAAAAAGTATTTGCTAATATCTTGCAGGCCTGCAGGCTTGAAAGCATGGCTGTTAGCCTGAAGACCTGGATTGAATTATAACCAGGATGTGGAACGAATATGGTTGGGATGTAATGCCCCCTTGCCGTGAACCGTATGGAATGAACGAAAAATAGGTTTGTTGGTCATTACTTGTTTCTATCTTCTATGGTAACATTTAGATGCGTACTTGAGAGTAAACGCTATGTTTCGTGCAAATATACGCATTTTAAAGGGACTGTCAATCCGGTTTTGCATGTTGGGCTCAAAAAAAGCTTGCGTTTTGAAGGTAAGGAAAGTGAAAATAAAAATAAACAAAAACTTTCATGTAAGATGCACCATTTTATGCGCCATTTTATCATTGATTTGTGCACAGTTTGGCTTGCAGTACTTGTATAGTCACGAGGACTGACGGCGCTTTTATTCTTTTCTATCCAGTATAATATGATATGTTTAAACATTTAGTATTCGCTCGTGGACCGAGGAACGCGTGAAAATGCTCTGAATTTGGATGGATTGTGATCGGTTGACTGAGCCAAGCTGGGCCTCTACGCGGTGCGAGGAAGTGATGTGATTAGGTAACTTTTGGTTAATTTTTTTTATAAAGATTACCTTTCTGCTACTGCAATCGATTGATGGGGATGCGCACCCGAGTTGTGAAAATGTTGAAGTGTAACATTGGGCTAAGTGCTAAGTACGTAGAACGGTGTTTCACGCAGAGATACACACCTTTAGTTGGTTCCCGAGGTGGGCAAAAGCCTTTCCGGAAATGGTCGGTATGATACCAATATGTTTCACCCAACTACTTATAAATTGTAGTAGTTTCCTGCGATGGCCAGGCCAACCTGGAGCTGGTCAATGCGCCATTTTACGTATTAGTTTCCTAATTGTTTTATTTATTCAAACATTTTGCGATTTGTTCACAATAACAACGATTTCAGGAGGGATTCCGTTGCAGTCTTGGGTCAAAGGAAGATGGGTGGAGGAAAGCTGTTTCTCCACTGCGGCTTCTCAACGCTTGTGCGGTCGCCGAGATTCTATATAGGAGGCTTGGCTCGATGTGAGTTTAGAATCTATTCCGTTCTATTCTCCATAGTACCGTATCCATTCTTGAATTGCGCAAATGTGCACATTTTTAAATTAGTCCCGGAAGTGGCCGAAGTTCGTAATGGTATCAAGTATCAACAAGAATCAATATGTTTCACCAATTTTTACATATAAATTACCAGCCGTTCGAAGAGCCCTACGGGCTCTACTCCGACTGGAGGAATCGGCCTTCGGCCGATTGTTTCCCTATTTAAAAAAGGATTGCTACAATTTAAAAAGTTAACTCTCGTCTCTTTCTCCTCCCACACATTCACACGTCTCTGATTGTGGAAACGTATAATAATCAGTTTGGATCACCACTCGACTAATGCTACCATGCTAATTGCTACTGAAGGTGATGTATGTAGGGCAGAGGATTATCCTTGTGATAAGCTAGCGTAGCTCAGTAGGTAGAGCGTTGGACTGTGAAGCTAGAAATTGTGTGCTGCTGTGGGTTCGAATCCCGCCAGCGGCAAAGATTTTGTATGTTCTCATTCGATTGTGAATAGAAAATTTTATTTATGAAAGGATTTCGTTGCGTGCATACAAACAAAAGACCAAGTAAACTCTTCTCTTTTATATAATAAGATTATGTTTTCGGGAGATTATCGTGCGTCCTTTTACGCAGTGATTTATGCCCAGACTGTACCAATTTGGTTGAAACCTTTTACGATATGATCTTAATATTAATAATTTCAGGATCGATTTCCTGTTCGAGTCGTGTGGCAAAGGTATTCGAAGGAAAAGCTGGTTCTCCACGACAACTACTACTGGCTTCTTGGAGAAGACACCCCAATACATTGTATCTAACGCATGTGAGGTCGTCGAGGTGTTCTATGGAAGACTTGGCTCGATGTGAGTTTGGATTATATTCCATTATGTTCTCCATTACAATTGTACTGTATTCATCGTCTTGCATTGCTTGTCAGTTCTCTTTTTTTCTCTTATCTTGACAGTTTTACAGTAGAAATTCATCAAACCATATTCTGCTTTTTCAGTCATAACTGAAGGATGTGTGCATGGAAATCGTGAGGGATCTGTCTCTTTGTGTCGCCACCCTCTCGCGCCTTCGCGACTATCGCACGCCATTCGCCGTGCCGTACCGTACCGTTGGATATGGTGAGTGCATACTTTGCGTGCGTAAATGGGGCTGGCTAGTTTATTTATTATCACCTGGGACATAGCAAAAACTATCTGTTTCACTCTATACACTTGCAATAGCTGTCTGGATAACCAACCTCGGGGTCCGAAACTAATTGGTCATTTCTGGGAATCATATAACCACAATAATATGTAGCGACGATTCAAACTTCTTTGTGTTCTCTCGTTTCTGTTATCCATGTGTTTTGGTTTTTGTTTTCTTGGTTGTTTTGGTTTGGATCTGATTGCTATGGACTGTGGATTCTTATTGTTTTCTTTTCAGGAACTTTGTTTCGTCCGTGCCCAAGGACTCTCACTTTGGCAGTTGGCTGAAGTCAAGAGTGGACTAGTCCGGGAAGGACGTTGCCCGCCCGCTGATGGATATGGTCAGTTGATTATGTATTTAGTGTATTGATTTGGTTTGCTTGCTTTTGTGCTCGACGTTGACTTAGTTCACTCAAAGCGATGTATGCCACGTTGGTCCTTCCAGTTACTAGTTATTGATAGTATTTTTATTTCTTATCATAACAATGTTTCGTGTTTACACGTCATCGTTTATTTAGGTTTCGTGTGTCCCATCTGCATCGTGTGCCAACTGCCCGCCTTGGCGGTCGCGGTATGGCGTGCGGGTATGGATTAGGTCTTCGGGCACCTTGTTAGCGACAAGTGTGCTCGAACGTCCGCCGATGGAGCTCCGTGATGTGTTGTAAGTCATTGCTTAGTTTTTTTTATATCTGTGCCTTGTATTTCATTCTTAGTTGGTTTGGATAGGAACTAATGGCTATGGATTCCTTATTGTTTTTATTTCAGGAAATTTGTTTTCGTCCGTTACCAAAGTCTAACTTTGGCAGTTAGCCGAAGGAAGACTGGAGGCTCGGTAGTCCGTGAACAGGATGTTCATGTTCCATGAACAAATGATTGTTCCGTTGGACGCGGCCCGCCCACAGATGCAAAACGTGAGTTTTTTTTTTACTTTAAGCTTTAGTGCCTTGACTAGAAATGTTGTATGCCATGCTGCTGGCTTAACTTAAAACTAATAACATTTTATGTTGCTTCGCTAGATATTCTTATCAGTCTCATTTATTTCTTGCCATAATTTTTTAACCCTTTTCTTTTAAGGTCCCCGTTGCGTCGCGCCAGCTGCAGTATGGCAGACTGGACCGTGGGTTAGGCTTAGGCCTTCCGCGCACCAACTTTCTCCATCAGCTACGAAAGTTGGGCGCGGAAGACCGCCAAGAGAAGAATCCATTGAGGTGTAAGTCCTTATCTTGATATTATGTATTGAAATTCAATTCTTCTCTGTCATGTTCTATGGCTTGTATTGTCTTGCACTGTATTACGTGTCCGAAAGTCCGACACTTTGATGTGTATTTTTGATGTCTTCTTTCAGGGAATCTTCAGTGATAGATGAGAGTCCTGGATTGGACCAAAAGCTAAACCGACCGCCCAACGATGTCAAGGGTAAGTTATTTAAACTATTGTGCACACAAAACTCATGCCATGCTATTTCCTCGTTGTTTATAGTTTGCCAAAGAGTCAGTACAGTTGTGTTCAGTAGTTTGTCTGCCAGTGTTTGTCAGTTTGCCCATTCCTCCGAATTAATTTTCATTCGAATAATGTTTTGTTTTATTCAGATCGTCTCGGAGCGTGACCTGCGTCTTTTGGAGATGATGTTCGGTGGATGGATCTTCTCTCTGATGAAAACTGACGACGCTTTTGGTTGGTTGGTTTTTGCATTGAAATTGAAGCATTGAAGGAAGGCAGTCACTTCAAATTCGTCATTTTACTCTGTGTATAATTGAATATAGGAAAGAATTGAAAAATACTTTACCAAAACCCAATAATTTGACTCCAAACTCTAGGAATGAACAAGTAGAAAAGTAGTTCTACTAAATTACCGCGGGATTGCGAAACGTACAGGGATGCCCGCAGATCCGTGCATCATATGTAAAAAATATCATATGCAGATATTTTCCGAAATAATTTGCATACTCCTGATCGAGAAGCAGCTGTCCGAACACGTTTCGCAATCCCGCGGTAATTTAGTAGAACTACTTTTCTACCTGTTCACTCCCTGAGTTAAAATTCAAATAATTCGGTTTTGGCAAAGGGTTTTTCTCAATTCTTTCCAAGTACAAGTAAACCCGACGCAAAGTGATGATATTGTAGTGACTGCGTCCCTTTAAGTGTGGAGTGTGATTTGATTACTGGTGCTCTCTCATTTCTGGGAATCGTGTTCGTTTGGCTTGGAGCGACGCACACAATCTCTCCTCTGCCACTGAGCGAGGTCGAGTGTAATATTTTCAATTAATTACCGCAATTGTTTAGATTGTCTTCTCGCTGTATCTCCTGTAACTCCGCGTGTCGTCTGATGTGATAGCTTGGTTGTCGTCTGATAGCGCGTGTCGTCTGATGTGATAGATTGGTTCCTGGAGCAAACTTCAACACAATGGCAGTCAAGCTAGTGGATTTGCTGCTTTTTCATTAGACACCTAGTTAGCTTTAAGTATCTTCACTCTATGGAAAATGCAAATATATGAAACGACTATTCGTATTGGCACCTGGCCTAAATAGTCGTTTCTTTCGTTTAAACTTCGTGAACGCTTGGCGTTGACAGGGTTTAAATTGTCTTAGGTTATGAATACTAAAATTAGATGTAACTTGGAGCGTTTAGCCTTAGCTGAAAGCTGAAGTGCCTCAAAGAGAGGCTTATGTTTGTTTGAGTTCTGAGATAGATGAAGTTCTTAGACGAGATGGTTTGAGATTAATGTTTGAGACTTTGAGATTAGATTTGCCGATTGAGAAAGAATATTAGAATACGAAGCAGATGACTGCTGTTATTCTTAACGAATGAATGAGTTTTTGTATGTAATACAAACGAAATTCATTCATGGATATATTTGCATTTTCCTAGGTTTTTTTCTAACTGCACTGTAGTCTTTGCACTTGTTCGACCTTACTAACTCACTAACTCTCTGCATGTCGCCATGTATAGATTAGTATTACTCACGTCACTATATGTGTTATTTTCTCGTAGATACCTGGGCACTTGTTTCCCCCAGTCGCTTGATATTTACTTGTATTTCATTAGACCCTACTAAACCTGGGCCCTTGTGTTCCCTAGTCACTTCATATTTACTTGTATTTCATATCTTAGTTAGTTACTCGTTTTAGTCTTAGTGATTGTACATATGTAGTTAGTATTAGAAACCCCTCTTCCTACTAGGCCTTTGCCTTATTCGGGTAAGTATAGTAGGGATACTAGCGGTCTAGTATCTCTAAAATACTCACCTTTCAACTCATCTGAAATCATTTATTGGTTTCTTGATCAACTCGAGGTGGTCGGGGTTAGTGTGTTAGAGAGATAATTTTTTTAAATTAGGGTGGGTGGGTGGGGCGATAAATTTAAAAATACCCTGGGAGGGTGGCGATGAAGTTAAACAATTTGAGAGAGATGAGAAATAGAGAGTTAGAATTAGGGTGGGTGGGTGGGCGATGAAGTTAAACAATCTGAAAGAGACGAGATATAGAGAGTTAGAATTAGGGTGGGTGGGTGGGCGATGAAGTTAAACATCTGAGAGAGATGAGATATAGATATAGAGAGTTAGAATGGGTGGGTGGGTGGGCGATGAAGTTAAACATCTGAAAGAGACGAGATATAGAGAGTTAGAATTAGGGTGGGTGGGTGGGCGATGAAGTTAAACAATCTGAAAGAGACGAGATATAGAGAGTTAGAATTAGGGTGGGTGGGTGGGCGATGAAGATATAAAATCTGAGAGAGATGAGAGAGGTATAAAATCTGAGAGTGATGAGATATTAGGGTTAGTGGGTGGGCGATGAAGATAAAAAAATCTGAGAGAGATGAGATATAGAGAGTTAGAATTAGGGTTAGTGGGTGGGCGATGAAGATAAAAAAATCTGAGAGAGATGAGAAAGAGATATATAAAATCTGAGAGAGATGAGAGTGGTATAAAATCTGAGAGTGACGTGATGTAGAGAGATATAATTAGGGTTAGTGGGTGGGCGATGAAGATAAAAAAAATCTGAGAGCGAGTGATGAGAGATAGAGAGATAGAATTAGGGTTAGTGGGTGGGCGATGAATATGTAAAAAAATGAGAGAGAGAGAGAGCAATGGGCACCTTTGGAATTGAGCCCGATCTCAATAGATGATATTCAGATGAGTCTCCAGACTTTTCCACCTTTTTGTAGGATTTTGTAGGTTTCTTGCAATTTCTATGTAGGTTACTTCTACTGCCATTTTGCTATTGTAGGTTTAGGGTTTTGTGAACTTACTGAGTCTTCGTACTGTTTTCAGTGTTGTATTTCTCGTATATTGATTACCCACCAATAGGTATTATTGATTAACTGGGCCCAAAAATGATCCAAGTCAAGTCCGTGGAGGAAACCAAGTTTCTGCCGAGATTCCCCCATGTTGAACTGTATGCAGATCCGCTAGAGTTAGTGTCCCCTAGTTTGCGCCACCGTCGTGGTGCGGGCTCTCTAAGGGGTTGGGTTAGCACTACCGGTTTGGGGGCAGGGTCTTAGCTCACTTAACCGTCCCGAAAGGGAAACCCCTTTTGGGAGACTAATCTTGTTTCAGGTCGCGCTCCGTGATGGGATGCGCTCATTTAATAATACATTTCAGCTTTTTAAAACCGAGTCATTGCTGTTATTTTCTCTTCTTATTATTTATTATTGTATTTATTATTAGACGCTAATCAATTTTTCAGGTTCTAATCATATATTTCAGGGTCTTTTCGTCGTATTTGCTTGTGTAGCTGTTTTACTGTTTTCAGTACAAAGTAATTTGTTTATTGTCAGATCCAAAGAACAGATGCAGCACAGCGAGATCAAGGAGGTGGAGGGCGTCGTGAATCAAGAGTGACATCAAGGAGACATCAAGGATACACCTGGAGTCGTGTGTGATGTTTGGGCTAGCTGCAATAGGAATGGCCCGTATGTTCTTTGTATAGTTTGTGATTGGGTTCACTGGCTTTATAAGGTTTGCTGTGTTGGACTCGGTTGCCTGTGCGGATTATTTGTATTTTAGTGTGTTCGCTCGATAGTGCTGTCTCGACGACCCTTTCTTGGTGGTGGTGAGCAGTTGCACGGAGTGTTGATGTTGAAGCCGCCTGAATGGTCCCGAAAGGACAAAGATAAGTCTTAAACTTGCATTTTGAGAGTTTGGTCTAAGTGCTTCAACTGTGATCTAAGTGCGTTAACTTCACTTCAACTGAGAAATTAAATTTGCTTTCTGGTGTGGTGTGTCTGACTCTGACTGACGTATGACCACTTTTTGCGCAGGATACACTATCAAGAATGAAACGATGTTAGGGTGCATGCGAACGGTTGTTTTTGTTGCTAGTAGTAACGTATGTATTATTGTTATTATTGTTGTGAAATGATCTGCTACAGGTTGATGTCGATGTGGGGGAAGCTGAAGATAGGATAACAACTGGCGTAGTGGAGGAAACTGATGGTCCCGAAAGGACAAAGATAAGTCTTTCGGTATATTCTTTCTGGCCGGGGTAGAAAACATGATCGAGCTGATCGTTATCGTCGGCGGTCGAACTTTGAGAACGTGAGCCTCTAGTGGTTGGGGGGGGGGGTGATCTCACTTTTTGCTCAGGATATAAATATAGAGTTAGAGGCTGGATAATTTGGTAGTTCACTTGGTCTGCTGAAAGAAGAAGTTTTTGATTCAGGAAGGTTGCTGTTTTTTTCACTAATGACACTTTGGTATTGTTGCATGAGATAAATTTGTCACAGGTCATTGTGGAGCGTCTTGATGAGCTGATCGACAACGAGTGAGCGTGCTGGGAGGCTGGGGTGGAACGGCTCGAATGAGATGATGTTGCCCGAATAGTGATTCAATCAGAAGGAGCTGCCTTTGTGGTGGGTTTTCTAGATTGGTGATTGTTGCGGGCTAGGGTGAATCGGTTGTGTGGTTGCGAAAAATGGTGCGTGTAGCTCAACCGGTGAGTGCTTGTCGAGTAGACAAGTGACGCGGGTTCGAGTCCGCTCCACACCACTTTCCACTTTTCGCACAAGACACAAGAAGACCCTAGTGGAGCCAGTGTAGGCTTACTGTGTGTGATTGAAACAAGCTTGTTCGACACCTTTCATTGGGCTTCACGCGAAAGATTCTTAGTTAATAGACTATCTGTCTCGTCGATGGCGCGTTTTGGATCAAAATTCTTTATGTTAGGTCCTTATGCTGATTCTGTTTCATGGTTGTGACGCACGTTGTGTTATTATTTCTAGGATTCTCTATTCTCTTGTCGGGCATGAATTTGCGGCTGCTGTCGACGACGACAAGGGCAATCTAGTCAGGGAGGACGGAGGTCTGGGAGGAGGCGTACAAGTACAGCGGTGGATCGGGATCGGTGATATGTGAGTGGAACAGAACGGGCACTGGTTCGGCAAAAGTTGTTGTAGTCGTTGTTCTGTTTTCTGATGGAGGCCTTGAGTTAATTGAGGTTTAAAAGCTTTTGTAAACACCCCATGGCCATTTGGAGTGGACTAGAGAACTTGGCATATGGATAGAAAACCCATCTAGGTGTATCTTATGCATCTGAATTCTGAATCTGCTTTGCCTGGTTTAGTACTACATTTTGGAAAGTTTGCCTGTAAAACCGGATATGAATATTTCATACTCATTTTCCCGTGGACATGTTGACTGAATCGGATTGCAATTTTCATGTAGTGTTTAGATTCTGTTGTCGATATGGCGCTCCTGGTTGTGTCAGTTGGCTTGAGTGATGGTCGACTTGTGCTTGTGAATGTCGAGGTCTTCGTCAGTGGAGTGGTTGCTTTTGAGCAAATCTCCGATTCTGTGGAGAAACTCGTTTGCTGAAACGGCAAGTTACCAGTTACTTTAGCCTTACCTGTTGAACTATTAGGATACGGAAATTTTGGCTTTTATGATATGTGTGGTGTTTGTTACGGCTACATTATGTTTGTCTCGGAAGCTTAACTCTTGTTATCTTTAATTTAGTGATGCTTTGCTTCTTCGAGACTTGTTGAATAGCGCCATTGTAAACAACGTCGGATGTTTGGGGAATTAGGCAAGAATCAAGAATGTGTCGGGGCAATGTCACCCAATGTGAATAAGGTGCGGTGTATTTTTTTTTTTTTTGAATTGGTCCTGAGAACTTGTGAAAAATTCGTGCAACACAACACGAACACGCGTTTTATCTATTTTAACTTAGACTGAAAGGATTGATCAAAACCTAACGGAAAGCATTCATTCAAAACTTGCATTCAGAACGTTATGGCAAGCTCTAAGGGTCTTTGTCTTGTCAATATTTCAATTTGTAAACGGCACGGATTCTCAAAATGTGTGCGGAAAAGCGCGGGACGTGAACTATGAGAATAGAGTAGTTCGTAGAAAAGCTATCTACATCTTCATGCCATTCCGTTGCTGAAATTTGAAATGAACATTAGCTGTTAAAAAAGAACCCAAACTAAGTTGTGGAGGCTACGGTATTTGTCGCGGCCAGAATGCCAATGGTAGAATGAATAACAGAATAGATTAGTACGTGCTTTGCACGACCCCGTTTCGACCCATTCGCAGACGAGGGTTTTGCCCGGGTTGGGTCTCATCAGTGCGATGGCCCGGGCTCGGATTGAATATGAATATGAATTAAACTAGGAATGGTCGTGTCCTGTGGTTTGGGGAGCGAGTGTGAGTGGCGATGTGTTCTTGCCTGCCGCTGACCTCGCTCTCTCCTCTCTCATTTCTATGCGCTCATTGACAAGGGAAAATCAATGGCGGTGAAGAGACCGGCCGATATATTGCCAGCCTGGCTAGGAAGATAATCTCGTCGAGATAGGCGAGACAGTATTTGATAATTTTAGTGTTTGGCTTGATGCGCCTCGATGGACTCTACTCGTTCTGGTGCAGCGCAGCGACCGCAGCTCCTGCCAGCTACAATCGGCTCCTCGTGATTTATGCGTCTTGCTCCGTTCCCTGTTTCTTTACTCATATATATTTTTTCAGAGTGATGGAAAAGACGTGAACAGAGATGGTACCGGAATCTTCTGAACCTATGATCCCCACAATGTGTAAGATGGAATATTGGAGGAGGAAATCAGGTAGATTTGTCCCCGTTTTTAGTTAACTGAAAATTGCCTTGGCATATGTGACATCATATATTTTTTATTAGGAGCGTTCTATAAGCGTAAAATGCGGATCTGCCTGGCCTGACTATTTCTCCTTTTGATCTTCCCTTCCCCTTCTGTAGCGTAAAACCGTTTTGGCGAGCGGCGAGAGAGTCCATGCTCGCACGTTTCGCCGCGAATCTCGCGAGGCATTCGCCAGACGCTTGTTAACTGCCATCTCTCATGAGTTCGCGATTATCGCATAATGACTTAAGCATATTTGTTTCTAGCAAAGCTATTATGGATGACTGACGTCTTTGCAGTATTCAGTTTAGGCGTACATGCTGAGGGTTCGTTGCTCGTCGGACGCTGGTGACTGTGGATGGAGTGATGGTTCTTCTCGAGCTTGTCTCCGGTGACGGTGACGTAGACTGGTGGTTGGACAAGAAGCTGCATTGTAAGTTTGCTTGTTACCCTGTGAATTCCACTCCTAGTTTGACTGTTCGAAAATTTCAAAGCAGCATGCGATGTGCAAACTGAACAGACACTTAGTTTTTGATGTACGGATGGGCCCTAACATGTGGTTGGTGTTCGGAACGCTCCTCATTGGCGAGAAAAGGGGAAGAATGACGTAAACACTTCCAGATCCATGGATCTCGTATGAGAATGGTCTTGATCTAATGCGCGCTCGATAACTCTCGCCGAAGGAAGAGTAGTAGGATAGAGTGTGTAGCTACAGTGTTTCACTTAAGTTAGATATTGTATGTTTATGTACTTGTTCTGAAACTTGCTATTGTTGTATGTTGGTCTATTGTTGTATGTTGGTGGAATTGTAGTTTGTGTAGGCGGGGTCTGCCTCGGGCACTTAGGCATTTAGTTGCAGTTACAATTGTCTACGCTGTGCGGGTAGTTTTCGCGCCTATTGTTTGATGAGTGTATATAAGGTCGCTAGGACCGGGAGTCGGGGGCACTTGTTACTTTTGGTGACTTGTAGCACCAGGCTCATGTTTTGCTACTTATCGATTTTATTCTGAACTTAGTATTTTTAACATGACTTTCTAGTAATTTATACATTTTATTATACTTTGTTAAAACTGCATGTTTCTTGATATTTTAATATATGAAGTAAAGTTTTGTTTTGTTATCAGTGTTCCGTGAATGACTCTGGGCTAGTCCCAATTCAGTATCGTTATACATATTTGTTGTGTTGGATTGCTAACGGGACGCAGGTCCACAGATTCCCTGGATCTTTCGTGAGGATCCCTTTAGATGTTCGACTGTTTATCGCTGATCTTTATTGGTGTTGTGACAAAGGCTGTACCCAGGTACACACCCTTTGTTCTAACTGGGGGCCGAAACGTTTTCGGTGGACCCTACCCTAACACAGTCTTAACACTCGTATGTATATTAACTGTTTTTTGTGTATTGTGGTTGTTGTGGTGTCGCGCCGTTATTATTTCCTTTTGCTGTCTGCTTATTTTTAGCTCGGATACTACCATGTACTGCCTCAAGGGTTACCTGGAGAAGAGTGGGTGCGCAACCGCTTCGGATACCGGGAGGACCAGGTCGATGAGCTGAGCAACGAGGAGGACGGGCGCAGCGGAGCAGAGCAGCGGGGAGGCGCACGTCGAGGACGTCGTCTAGGACGCGGAGGACACCCATGTCGATGTTGTGCTCAAGATGCACAAGCCTGCTGCCATCAAGCATGAGGATACCAGAACGCAGTGCACGTTGGTTTACCCCTTTGATACTAACAATGCACTGCCTTTCTCCATACTTTCATGCATTTGCTATGTCTGTTTGCTTTCATTAGTGTATAGGTAGCTCTGTTTCATTTTGTTTCACTGTATGACGTTGATGTCTTGTGTGATCATGTTACGTGTGATGCCATGCATTTAACTACCCGATGTGGACTGCAATTGGTGGAGCCGATTGGAGCAACCGCGGTTATCGGAGCCAGGCCAATGTGGTGGAGTAGTAGATGGGGTTATCATAGCTCTGCAGGACGCTTACTTGCGTAGGTGTTGCGTGCAGTCTTTGATAATTCTGTCGAGGTGAAGGACTCAGTCAGCTTGCTAGCGTTGCTGCTGTGGTCTAACATCGGAAACTACAATGCTACTAGGGCGATTTCGATTTGGTGGTGGAAGTTACGTATGTTTCGGGGCATGGTGCGGTGTAGTGCTTTGGTACGTATCTGCGGCAAGGTGCTATATTGTTGATCAAGTGATACCGTCATATTATGATAATTTCGATTTGTCGTGATTCATGATGTGCTTACGCGTTTCATTGATTCTTGGTGAGGATTGATGGAGACTATATTCTGTTGCTTGCAGGGTATACGAATTTAATTTTCGATCTACGATGTCTGCTGAAGAGGGAAAGACTGTGCCCACTGGATATACGACGCCAGAATGGGTGAGCGACGCTTTGGTTCGAGAGAATGGATCCAAAGGAGAAGCCGAGAGTGGAGCGGCGGAGAAAGGAGGGATAGCTGGCGGAGGGTTGGTAGATGAAAAGGAACGCTGGAAACGCGAATTTTCGGCGTCCCTGAGTAATATGTCAAACCTTGGCGCAGAGCTGATCCGAATCAATGGTCTGTTCAGTAAGACGCTCACAGTGCGGCAGGCTGAGCAGATCAAGGAGATGGGTCGAAAGCTTTCGGCTACGATGTGCGAATCGTGGCTGAAGGTGCAGACGGAGGGAGTTCCCCTAGGGGAGTTGCCCTGGAGCGATGCAGCTGTCCTCTTTGGAAAGTTGGAAGAGTTGGGGTTCGCTACGGTTAGCGAGTTTGACGCGCACATAAGCAACCACGCCGCAATGGAAGAAGATTGGTCAATGCTGGCAGAGATTTTGAGCTGTGATCCGGCTCAGATTTTAGCTAGAGCGAACGGTCTTGTAAAGTTTAGGAGGAAGCTGAGAGACTGGGAGAGAGAGCTAGGATTGAATGAGCGTGACATGGAGAGATTTATTTTTCAGCTGCTGGAAGGGAGCAAGAAGAAGGCTGAGAGAGAGGTCACCGCTGACGAAGAAAAGATGATTTTGGATGAGGATACCGGTGAGGAACAAGTCGGTATGGGAGCGAATGTGCAAGTTACTGGAGAGTCTGCGAGAGAGAGCGTGGAAGGTACTGTAGGGGAAGTGGAGCATAATCTCAACAACAGTATCTTTCAGACACCGGCCGTACGGGTGAGAACCGAAAGGAGAACGACGGGAAGAAACACATTCCGATCGGGCAATCATCGGGAGTCGATCTCGCCCATAGGTATGAGTCCGGAAGTGGTCGAGAGGATGCGAGAGGGAAGCGTGAGAGAAGGAATTGAGGAAGGAAGTGGTGTGCGAGAGCAGAACATGTTGGTTAACGCTAGTCTAGCCAGTACACTGTTAGCCACATTGCCACCTCTGAATAAGTTTTCAAATCGAGATTTTGAGAGTTTTGAAGAGTTTCTTGAAGGACTTAGTTTGCGTATGTTGCCAGGGTATAGTGAGCAGCAAAAGTTAGTTCTCTTTAAGAGTTATTTGAGAGAGGATGCCCGAGCGATAGTTGATCTGATGCCGAGAGAGATAAAGCAGGGAGGCTTTGAGAGAGTTGTGAAAGAGTTCAGAAGAGAGTTAGAGGCACCTCTTAAAATGAAGAAAATTCATTATCAACGGGAGTTGTCTCTGTTCAGTAGGCGGGCTGATGGTAACATAGCGGCGGTATGTAAGGAGATTGAAGGGCTGGGACGAAAGGCATATCCGTCTCAGTTGGAAGTAGATTTGAGGGAAAGTCAGCAGTGCTCCGCACTTTTGAGGTGCTTGGAGTGCAAGGAGGGATTCACGCAATACCTTGACGCGTCCTTCACTGCCAACGGTGATACAGCGGGTTCTTACTCGCAAGTTAAGCTGTTAGCACTGAGACACGATAGTTATCTTAAGGTTCCTCGGGGTGGCGTGAAGTCATTCGGGAAGAAGGAGAAAGAGGTTGTTCAGTCAAATAAGAGTTTTGGCAGGGCTAGCACAGTAGCGCAGAAGGGAAGGGACTTTCAACAGCAGGGATGGACTGGTGCGAGGACGCAGCCGAGTAGACATGGTGTACACGCTTCTGGTGATCGCAACCGGGTTCCGTTCAGGAGGGATGAGAGGTCTTCGGCGTGCTACGGGTGTGGAAAAGAGGGGCATCGGAGAGCGGAGTGTCCTTCTAGGAGAGCGGAGGCTCTTAAAGGAGACGACAAGCGTGGTGTCAAGCGGGTAGACAGGGTCGTCGGTGAGCAGACAACCGGGAAGCATTCGTGGCTTCCAGTTTCGTTAGTTGAGGAATCCACCGTAGGCGTAGGATGCTGTGATCGTCGGAGGATGGAAGCGTCGGCGCGCGGCGTATGTGAATCGTTGACGACGGTGAATTCTGGAGTTGGGTCTGTGGAATCATGTGTACAGGAGCTGAGACCTATTGTGCTACCAGTGGGTGGTGACGCATTCAGGGCGGAGCAGCTGATTCTTCGAGGAAGAGTAGCGTACACAGAGTGTGAAGTCACGGTGGACACGGGGGCATCTATCAGCCTAGTGTCGACGGGGTTTCTGAACGTGGCACAGAGGAACGAAGAGGCCTCGAGAAAAATGTGCAGGGAAAACATCGGGTTCGAGCAGGGAAAGCCAGAGGATTATGATATCCTGGATGCTTCTCGAAATAGAATGAACCTGGTGGGACGGTGTACCTTGCCAATCCAGATTGGTGAAGGAACTGAAACTCATGTGGGGTTTCACGTGGTTAAAAGAAGTGAGCCACAGGTTTTGTTGGGTATGAATGGATTAAGGTCAGCTGGTATCCGTATTCTTCTGTACTGCCCGGCAGAAGATACCAAGGTTGAGCTGGAGGAAACGGTACGGTTGCTACCGGGAGCATCGCGAATAATTCCAGTTCGAGGGAAAAGCGATGCGCAGTTGCTGTTGTTGGGAAGTAATTCGGTGGTCAAGGAGGACGCTCTTGTGGCTACGGACAGCAATGGAAAGGCGTTTGTACGGGTTGTGAACAACTCGGAAGAGTTGATGTGGTTGAGGAAAGGTACTCAGCTAGATGTCTCGGAGAGATTCGATCTGATCGAATGGGACGATCTTACCACCCCTGTACAGGAAGGTGGAACGACGGGAGAAGGAGTCGTGCAGGCCTTGGACAAGGACTGTCGAAAGAGAGACGAAAGGAGTATCAGAGCCAGGGCGGAAGATATTTTGGCATGTCTTTCGGCGAATGGTACCCCTGACGTGGAGATTCTGAGGAATCTGATTGTTACACATCAGGATGTGTTCGCGCTAAGTGATGAGGAACTAGGGAAAACTGATGTCGTGCAGCATGAGATTGAGACGGGAGAAGCGAGGCCGATCAGACAGAGGGCCAGACCTGTTCCTTTGGGGATACAGGCGAAGGTCAGGGAGATGTTGGCAAAGATGAAAGCTCAGGGTATCATCCGGGGTAGTTCGTCCCCTTGGGCTTCCCCGTGTGTGTTAGTGAAGAAAAAGGATGGGTCGATTAGAATGTGCGTTGATTTTCGCAAGATCAATGAGATCATGAAGCAAGGACGCACAGCCGTTGCCGAATATGAATCTAACACTGCAGAGTTTTGCGGGAAAGAAAGTGTTCTCTACGTTCGACTTGGTGAGCGGCTTCTGGCAAGTCCCACTGAGCGAGGAGAGTAGGCCGAAGACAGCGTTTGCAATTCTGGATGGCTTGTATGAGTTTCAAGTGATGCCGTACGGGTTGTCGAATGCTCCAGCCACTTTTCAAAGACTCATGCATGTTGTTCTGGAAGACATATTAGGTCCCAATGTGCAGGTTTACATTGACGACATTATTGTGGCTTCGGAGTCTTGGGAAGAGCATGTCATGCACTTGGAGAAGGTCTTCGAGAGGTTGCGCAGAAGTGGTCTGAAGTTGAAGGCGCAGAAGTGTGCTATCGGGAAGAGTAATGTGAACTTCTTGGGACACATAATTGGAGAAAGTGGAGTGCATGTTGACCCGGATAAGGTTAATAAGATCCAGAAGTGTGCAAGACCAACATCGTTGGCTGAGTTGAGAACGTTTTTAGGCATGGCGAGCTATTACAGGAAGTTCGTGCACAACTTTTCGAAGTTAGCTGGACCCCTGTATGACCTGACATCGTCGACCGTGAAATGGCAGTGGGGGGAGGCGCAGGAGAATGCGTTTCTGGCGCTGAAGGCGAAGTTGAGTTCTGCTCCGGTGCTCGGACAGCCAGATATTGAGGCGGCGAGGAGCGGAACGCGACCACTGGTCATCTACGTGGATGCCAGTAAACAGGGAATCGGTGGTGTTCTTTGTCAGGAGGACGAGACAGGTCGGATGCATCCGTTGCACTTTATGTCCGAAAGGCTGAATTCGGCGCAGCAGAAGTATCATCCGACGGATCTGGAGGCTTTGGCGGTCAAGAGAGCTATGGAGAAGTTCCGACAGTACGTTTATGGCTTGCCAGTAGTAGTACGAACTGATCATCAAGCTCTGGTCGCGCTTTTAAAGAGGCCAAACCTGGCAGAACGAACCATGAGATGGGCTATGGAGCTTCAAGACGAGAACCTGAAGATTGAGTATGTCAAGGGTTCAATGAACCAGGTGGCTGATGCTCTTTCGCGAGGTCCAGTTGTGTTGTCGGAGTTGGTTGAAGTCTTGAAGGAGGAGAGGCTCGATAGAGTGGTGAATGAGATGGTTCAAGGAAATGAGGACCAGTGGGTCTTGACATTGGAACAAGATCCAGGATTTGTCGAGTTTCGGAAGAATTCGGAAGCAGGGAATTGGGATGAAGCAGCAAGAATTGAATCCAGCGAGGGGTTTAAGGTTGCAGATTTTGTCATCCTGGAACAGAAGTTATACTATGTACACAGAGATGGTCATCTGAGGAGGTGGGTGCCGGAGAAACACCGGGTGGAGGTGTGGAACGCGGCCCATAACTCGAGTACAGGCGGTCATGGTTCTGTTGAAGTATCCTTGAAGAAAGTGAAAGCAGAATATTTCTGGCTGACGATGAGGGTTGATTTCAAGAAGTGGTTCAGAGAGTGCGTACGGTGCTTGATGGGTAATCCGAAGGCAACAAACGTTCCAGAACTTCACCCGAGGGTTGTGACGGCTCCGTTTCATACGCTGGCGGTGGACCTAGTGGACATGGGCCAGGTTACTCTGCATGGGAATCGCTACTTGTTGACCGTAATCGACTATTTCACTAAGTATGGGTATGCAGAAGCACTTCAGACAAAGGAATCTGCTGTTGTTTGTGCTGCGCTCATGGGCTATTTGCTCAGAGGGTGTAGAGTTCCGCGGGTCATAGTGTCTGATCAGGGGACAGAGTTTCTCAATGACACCGTGAAGACGGCTTGTGAGGAGCTAGATATTCAGTGGGATTACTCAAAGGGTTACGTGAAACGTGAAACTGGAATGGTGGAACGGTTTAATAGATCACTGGAACAGATCCTAAGGAAAATTGTACCGGTTGAGACGGAATGGGATGTGATGATCCCTTTCGCCTTATATGCGTATAATTCAGCACAGCATTCGGCAACGGGGGAGTCACCGGTCTTCTTAGCTTGTGGAAGGGACGCGAACCTTCTGGTGAGAAGTGTAGGTCGTGCTCGACTCAACACAAACCTTGTTGATGTACAGACCTATCGGACGGACCTGCTAGCTGGCATCCAGGTGGCCTACGAGGCTACCAAAGAGAACTTGGAAAAGTCAGCGAGGCAGATGAAGGAGCAGTTTGATAAAAAACGTCCTAGGTCTGGAGAGGAGTTTGAAGTCGGCGACCGAGTTATTCTTTTTGAGATGAATGGCAAGCACAAGCTAGAGAACAGGTTTTCTGGTCCGTACAGGGTTCAGAAGGTGAAAAAGACGTCGGTCGTACTGACTGATGTTGCGAATAGCAAGAGAGAACCGTTTGCTGTGCAGATGGAGTGTGTGAGGAAAGTTCCGAGTGAGATGGGGGAGTTTCAGTTGGAGAGGAAAAGCGGCAGGCAGGGAAAGATGCGGAAGAGAGAGATGGAGAGTGTAAACCAGCCTGTAAGGAGGAGCGAAAGATTGAAGGTTGATTATTTGTATTTCAGGGAATCTGAGGCGTTCAACATCGGTGTCGATCACTTGCTGCATCCTTCGCAGAAGGTTATCGGATACTCGGTCGGTTCGATTGCTGACGAAATGGGACTCGAGCTTGCTGAAGTGGTCAGGACTGTCCCTTTGGAGACGGTTGGCGAGGTGCTCTCAGCCATATGTGGTCTCCGCCGTGGTACTCGCAGCGAAGTAGAGATCTGCCGTGAGCTAGTCCGGAAACGATGGGAAGCTGAGGACATACACGTGCTCATCAAGTTGATGGGTATCCCAGGCAGCGTCATGAAGGACTTGGTTTTATCCAGGGAGGTGGTCTGTGATGTCAAGGAGATGCAGGTTGCTCTACGGTCCTATCTGGTTGGCGACGTCGACAGTTCGCCAGTCAGTAAAGTCTCGGAGGTGGTCTCGGATAAGAAGAAACCGTCTATTGCTGGTAAGCGAGAGAGGAAAGAAGAATCGGCGCTTACAGCTGCTAGGCGGCTGCAAGTGGTTGCTGTAGGAGATCGGGTACTCACAACGGTGATGGATTCGGTTCTGGATGACGGCGTTGGTCATCGAACTTTCGCGGGCTCCAACTACATTGAGCGCGATGATTCTTTGGCTCGGATTGCGGAGATTTTCGCGGGTGGCAAGGGAAATGTCAGGATTGTCATCATTCAACTGGGATGGTACGATGTGTTCACGGAGAAAGCGGACAAGGTGGCTGAGAAGATCCGGTTGTTCAGGAAAGAAATGGCTGATGAGGTGGTTGTTATGATCGTGCCAGCAATCCGTGTTGGTCATCATCGGCACTTCATGGAGATGTATTCCCTGTTCACCAAGCTAATGAAGGACAGAGTCAAGCTGCGGCGTCCGTTTGTCGGGGAATACCCTTGTTATGTCCCTGAATTGGACAATTTGTGTGATGGTGGAGACAGCGGTGGATCTTTCACGGATGCGAAGGTCAAGCTCTACAGCAGATTTATTATTGGCACGGATGGCGTCTTCCGAGGATTGGAGCGACCGAGATCACGGGAAGTACTAAAGCGGAAGCCGAGTGAAGACGAGGATTTCTCTCGGAGCTTAGCTGATCGCGATAGATGCTACACCTGTGGAGGCCGTGGCCATTTCGCGGCCACTTGCCCTAAACGCCACACCCGTCCAAGGACCTCATCATACAAATATTAGGAGGCTGTATGAGGACATACAGTGGATGAAGGAGGAGAGTAGTAGGATAGAGTGTGTAGCTACAGTGTTTCACTTAAGTTAGATATTGTATGTTTATGTACTTGTTCTGAAACTTGCTATTGTTGTATGTTGGTCTATTGTTGTATGTTGGTGGAATTGTAGTTTGTGTAGGCGGGGTCTGCCTCGGGCACTTAGGCATTTAGTTGCAGTTACAATTGTCTACGCTGTGCGGGTAGTTTTCGCGCCTATTGTTTGATGAGTGTATATAAGGTCGCTAGGACCGGGAGTCGGGGCACTTGTTACTTTTGGTGACTTGTAGCACCAGGCTCATGTTTTGCTACTTATCGATTTTATTCTGAACTTAGTATTTTTAACATGACTTTCTAGTAATTTATACATTTTATTATACTTTGTTAAAACTGCATGTTTCTTGATATTTTAATATATGAAGTAAAGTTTTGTTTTGTTATCAGTGTTCCGTGAATGACTCTGGGCTAGTCCCAATTCAGTATCGTTATACATATTTGTTGTGTTGGATTGCTAACGGGACGCAGGTCCACAGATTCCCTGGATCTTTCGTGAGGATCCCTTTAGATGTTCGACTGTTTATCGCTGATCTTTATTGGTGTTGTGACAAAGGCTGTACCCAGGTACACACCCTTTGTTCTAACTGAAGACCTATGGCTGGAGAAAAAGTTGGAGTGGATTCATTGTATTCACCGATGCTAGTAAGTTTTGTTTATACTTTAAACTGTAGTTTCCTTTAACGTCAGCATCTTAGTGATGGCATAATGGCATGAACACGTGTGCGCAGTTCGCGTATTATGCGTAGAACAAAACTCCAGCCAGCTCTTGGCAAGGCAAATTCTCGCACTGTACTGTTTTACTGATTGCGTCAGTGAAGTAGTGAAGTCGGCGGTAGCGGTATTATTTACCGGATGTTCCTTGTCGCATGCGTTTTCCCGATTTGCCACCGTAGAACCGTGAAAAATATATTTAAGGATCGGGAAACAAAATAAGGATCGCAGGCCTTACGATCGCAGGTGTCACTCTTGTCTGTGATGATTGATATGCTCGCAGTCCATTGCAGAGGTGCATTCCTACGGGAGCATCGTCGCCGCATGCGAGTCAGACAATGACACTGAACACTACGGCCGGTGAGCCGATGGCTCTGCTCGTTTTTGTCTCCGTCGACAGTGTTGGAACGAAGCTGGACTTTATGCATTGTGTTGACTGTCGTGTAAGTTTTGTTTAACTTACAGTATTCCCTTTAAATTTAAAACAACTTTGAAATAGTTATACTCTTATAGTAGTGATTTGAGTGCATCATTGTGTGTAGAGCAAGCTTTATCCAACTGCGCCCACGCATTAAATCAATTATGCAGCATAGACTCATAACCTAATACCCTAATCCGGCCAGCGAGAGTCTGACAGTCTGACACGGCTCATGCAACCTTTTAATCTTTCTATGATATACATTTGTGACCACCGTTATCGTCGGTGTACTTGCACTTACGACTGGCGGCAGCTTTCTTGCCAGGCTGTAAATCTATGCGTAAAATTACGCATCAACCATCTCCGGATTGGCTTTGACCATCTCCGGAGGCAAATGCAAATATATAGATTTGGGTGACGCGTATCAATGGTAATTTACGGTTCGACTCTCAACTAAGCGACCATCTCCGAAATTACGCATGGAAATTATAGCCTGTTCTTGACATCTTGTGCTGGTACGTCAATGAACCGAAACCGTTAGTCTCAAAACGATTGTTTTTGTTTGTACCGGGTTGTTTCCTAATTTTATAGACCAGTGGGAAAAGTACGGGTCAACTTGTGTTGACATTTTACCGCTGATATCGGGTCGGGTCTATTGTAGGTGCGAATGATTTAGAAAGTGAATTTCCTTTGAGTAAATGCATTTTTTTAGACTGATGTTGGCCTAGAAGAAGCGGCTATAATCCGTATCGCCAGAACCAGAAACTACTGAAGTAGAAGAGACATTGCTGAATCCCCGAAACAGCATAGTTGCAAATTGGTAAACATCTTCTTTTTATAGGATCAATATTAATATTTCTAATAATTCTTCTAATAACAGATAAAATAAAAAATAATTTTAAAATAGATCTTTAAAACCTATTCATTGTACAATTGGATTTCTGTAAAGTTGCCATTTCTAATGTTACATTGTCGCATATCAACATCGGACTTGTGTATAATAGAAAATTAGTGAGAATTGAGCCTATGGGTGAAAAAGCGACACCAGTCCGATGCCTTGTATGACGGTGATTTGGCTCGTAGTAAGTATTTGATTTATCTTTTCGTGCAGTGATGATTGAAAATATCGTATGTGGCCTCTGGTGGAATGGCAATATTTATGTGTGGCCTTTCCAGAATGAGAACATCGTGGGCGGGCCTCTCCGGAGCTGGAAACGTCGTGGGTGGCCTCTGTCGTGCACGGTGTTCACACCACACGGGATGAAATCTCCAGCTATCATAGATACTAATTCTCTGGTAAGAACTTTGAAAGGGTCCATGGTTCAAGCTACTTTTTTACTTATTTTTGCTAGCAGTTTATTCGTTCGTTGTTTTGCACTTCTACTGAGAAACTGTTTCTCCCGTCATTTCCCACCACCCAAACAAACTTTGTTCTAAATGCGCTTGTCCTCCCTCGATATGTGTCTTAGTGTCTCCAGCGCTAGAAATGCGTTGTCTGTGTAGTGTCCACCCACTTTTATGTGAGTAATTCAGAACACAGGTGTGGGATCAAAACAATTTAAAACTATGCAGTTGATCTTCAGGATTCCTTTGCAGGCACTCGATCTCCCGTTTGCAAATTAGAATAAAGTGGATTGGACAGCTAAACCCGCGATTAAGTCAAGTCCATGAAGTGAAATGGTGCAGTGATCTACATACCGAGTTGCGGTATGTTCTATGGTGTGCTAATGTTCATTTACTCAACAAAATCGTATGGCAGCATGGGTGAAGGTGAAGTAAAACACGTAGAGATGCAAATCTGCAAATAAAACACAGTAGGGCGCCTTATCGGATTGATAACGATGAAACGCCTTGCTTGCCCAAGCAGCTAGACCCCTAGGCGAAAAACAGTCCGCGGCGATTAATAATGAGCGGCAAAGGCGCAGTTTACGTACGTTGCCACTGCTGCTTTAGTGGTATCTAATGCAGGCACCGTATGGTGTATGTAGTATAATATCGGATTGTCTTGTCGATATGGTAATGATGGCCTTTTTCGCAGGCCCTTTTAGAGGTTAGGAGCTTATTGCAACACTAGGTAATGTGCAGCAATCAGCCTCACTCTTACTCATCACTGTGGATTAACCAATTTTCTCTTTACCCACTATTCACCACGATTTTTGACTGTAAATGATTAAATAATTTGCAGTAATAAACATAGCAATTGTTCACGTGCGCATGTCAGAGGGGTTGCACCTGTTAGCTTAAAGCGAAATACCGGCCGGTTTTTGAAACACACTGAGTCGACCAGAATTCCCATGCAGCTTACGCAAATGAACAATAAATTAGAATAAAAAATCGAGCTCAATTCGAGCAAATTAGCATAAATACATTGAGTTATCCACGGTGCATTTCAAAAACTGGCTGGTATTTCGCTTTATTAGTACATGCATGTGAGCAGAATATCATCGATCTATTGTACCTGAACAATTTAGTTACCACCTACTGGCAACCTCGCGCATGACCGCCGGACCGCCCAGCTTTGATCCTACGGGGAAACCGTGTCGTACCAACCATGTCGAGAAGAAATTCCTCGTATTGTATTCTCTTCTCGGTAAGAAAAGATTACTAGAGATTCATAGTTTCTGTTTTGACTACCTTGGCGACTAGAGTCCTTCGGACTCCAAGGTCTCACTGGTCATCATAGGCCATATTCACCAACAATTCCCCATCTTTTTCTCTGCGTGCCTCACATTGAAATGGTCCATTCCCCCAAGGGAATCGGTGTGGTGAATATGGCCTCATGTTTCCATTCCTTGGCCAATATCTTGAATTGCTGAGTGATTGCTCGCAATTCACGCTTCATTCTAAAGCGAAATACCGGTCGGTTTTTGAAACGCACCGTGGAGAACTGAATTCTCATGCATTTATGCTAATTTGCTCGAATTTAGCTTGATTTTTTGTTCTAATTTATGTTAATTGTTCATTTGCATAAGCTGCGTCAGAATTCTGGTGTAGCCCATGTGTTTCAAAGATGCATTAGTATGTATGAGCATTTTCAGTATGAGCATTTTAGGTCTAACAGTTGCTATAGCTGGGCCACCCATATGGATTCCGGAAGCTACCGAATCTACCACGCCGGGACCAATTTTGGCTTTCTGCTCACATCGGTAAGTACGAAACGAGTTGTATGGATGTTCAGCGTGGAGTGTAACTGCAGAGTTGCGTGACGAAAATCTGTGGCACTATGAAAGGTGTGTCAACTTATGAACATTCCATTTTGCTGCTGTTCACGTTGTGCTCTGCTTATACATGCTTTATCCGACTCCGACGAAGTGCGAAAGGGGTAATTCCGTGCTGCGCTACTTCCGCCCCATACTATGTTGTGCCGCATCCTATTTCTGTGCCGTTAACCTGCCATTCTAGGATTGTTTTTTTATGATGACGCTTGCTGGTGGTGATGGGGCTATGATATTGTTCTACGTACTGCGCGGTGCCGCAATTAGCCTGTCCCGCGTTCACTATTGTTGATTCATCAAATGTACAATTCATCACTGTGAACGCGACTTCTGTACGAGCTGTAAATATTAAACAAGGGGCTTTGTTGAATACATGTGGATATAGTATCTGATGTCTCTGCACGGGAGCGCAATCTTTCGCAACAACCAGCATGTAGTCAAACCTTTTGTGGAATATAAACGTATTTGAAACGTTTATTTTTATTTTCAGGGATAGTAACGAAAAGTTGAAGGCCGCGCGCAGTTAGCGGGAACCTGCAGACATGCCAGCTCAGCAGACGAGGCTTGATGAGTGACTGAAGTACTGCAGCGACCTCTTCAGTTCAGGAACATCCTATCTGATCTGGGTGAGATATGGATTTGCTTACTTAACTTGGTTCTGAGTTGTGGAATCTCGGAGCGTTTCTTATTATTCAAGGGCAGTTGGGAACACGGAATATCTTTTACCTTGTATGTCAACCTACAAGATCGTGCAGTCGATCATAGTTTTCAATGCTGAGTGAGAATAAACCCTAGAATAAGTTTTAACCGTATTTGTGCCGCGTCGCGTATCTGAAGCAAAAACGTGGTACACTTTGAAATTTCTTTGTGCATTAACGTGATGTTTTGACAAAATGATGTGCCGTTCGGCCCAGTATCGTGTTGGTGTTGCACCCCGTCCCCATCGATATGCACACTTGCATACTGCCAGCTGTATTTGTGCACGAATAGTACTTCTCGGATGCGCAGACGCGCGTGTAGTTAGCCGCGCTGATTAGTTCACACATAGCTAGCCGCGCTTTTATGAACGCGCAACGCGCGCGCATACGCGAGCCGCGCAGTTACTCGCGTATGTACGCGGATAGGTGTGCGGTGGATAGAAAACAGATAATGCTACGGGATGTGGTGAGTTAAGGCGCACCCAGCAACGCTTTTGGCAGATGCGCGCCCGACGTTCAGAGTTCAGACTCTTTGATGACTTTGTACGAGTACAGAGTACTATTCACCTTCGTGATAGGCGGGTGTGCAAATAATTCACTTTATTTTATTTGCAGTTCTGGTACTGAAAGTCTGAACGAAGATAGATAGCGAGTGAGCGAGAAGCAAGCGGACTCCGTGTAAATGGAAGAAGTTTTACCGCGGAAAGCTTCAGGAGTTCTTGAAGGTTGAAGGTAAGCCTTTTCTACTACGTTCCTGGGTGCGCAGCGCACGGCGCACCCAGCCGCGAAAATTGGAGTGCACGCGTATCCAGCCGCGCAAATTGGAGTGCACGCGTATCCAGCCGCGCAAATTCGAGTGCACGCGTATCCAGCCGCGTACCGCGCAGGGTCCCCGGCAAGCCGCGTAGAGGGGAAAAAAGAAGGGGTGAGCGCCCCTGGCTGGGGGTGCACTGCGCGGTTGGAGACCAGAGTAGTGGACAAGAGGTCCGCTCTGAACGCGGTATTCCGTCCTTATTGCGAGCGCTAATCAGGGGCCTTGCCGCTAGCACAAGGCCTTGCCTAATGTTTAATTGTGGGACATGATTGGCTAATCTGTCAGGAAACATGCGACTTTTCTTATTGCGTGGGATTGGGTGCTAGCCTGCCAGGAAACGCGGGATTTATTAGTTTCGCGGGAAACGTGCGGTAGAAGAACAGAGTATGTCCCGTTCGCGTCTCTAAAAAACGCATGACGCCAACAATAATTGTCTGCGTCAGAAGTTTTGCGTCAGTCTTTGAGGTTTGAAGATATTTGTGAACTCATCATTTCTGTTTTTACTACTGTCGCACTCTGTCCATAATAACCATCTATCGTAAAAAGAGTTACTATCGTAACTGTAAAAAGGGGTGTTTTTGGTTCTTCAAAAAGTGAAAAATTCAGTGTTGGAAAATATACAAAAAGAGATGAATTCAGCTGATCCTATGACTGGACAAAAAGACAACAATTCATTTTTGTATTATCTTAATTTCAGACCTCAATAATTTAAAAAATAACTCGCTTCGCTCGCTAGCTCCGAATCATTCCAAACAGAACCAAAAAATTGCAGCTTGGTACAACTCGTACATGCTCAATAACCACATTATCAATTTCAATTGATAATGTGGTTCAATTGTATGTTCAAAATTCTAAAATAGCTACAAATCTAAATTTCGCTTCCTCTTGGTAGTTCTCTTACTCTCCCAACGGAATTTGAAACATCCGCTGCAAAAAACTTTCATTAAAAAATCAATTACCAGTTTCATTAAAAAAATCAATCAATAACGTTTGAAAAACAGTAGTGTAGTGTAAATCAGCATTATCGTTTGGAGCTCACTGGCTCATAGGCAACTTCTGTATAAACTATTCTTGTATAACCTGACAGATACTTTGGAATGATTCGGAGCTAGCGAGCGAAGCGAGTTATTTTTTAAATTATTGAGGTCTGAAATTAAGATAATACAAAAATGAATTGTTCTCTTTTTGTCCAGTCATAGGATCAGCTGAATTCATCTCTTTTTGTATATTTTCCAACACTGAATTTTTCACTTTTTGAAGAACCAAAAACACCCCTTTTTACAGTTACGATAGTAACTCTTTTTACGATAGAGAATTGTTCGCTTTTTGCCGGATATTTGTCTAAATATCCGTTTAGTAATAAGCTAGGAAGTGAAAAACTAGATAATAGGAATAGTTCTCTCGAAATAATCGTGTCATAGTACAAATTGCAAAGAAGAACACAATTTTTTTACACGAAGCGCGAATAGTTTAAAGCGAAATACCGGTCGGTTTTTGAAACGCATCGAGTCACCAACATTCTTATGCGTCATATGCAAATGAGCATAATTTATCATAAAAAATAAGACCCCAATTAGACCCCACTTCGCATAAATCCATAAGAATGCAGTTGTCCACATGAGTTTCAAAAACGGGCGTAAGCACGCAAAATAAGCAAAAATCCCTTGGGAAGTCACACGCTGAAAAAGCTTCAATTAACAAACAAATTTTCACAAAAGTCAGATTCGAAAAAAGAACTCGGGTAGAATTGAACCTGCGTTGTGTGCTTGCTGCTAGGTCACGATGCCGTTGCGCTATGGGACACACTAAACGGTATGGCACGTGAAGTGTTACACTGCAAACCTCGCCGAGATGAAAGTCAACAAAGTGACTACGAATAGTATTATGAATAGCTGAAAAGGCAGCAGAAGTTCAGAGGTTTTCACTGAATAAATTTCCCAAAGCTTACCATACTTAAATGAGACACTAAGCATGAAATAAAAGCGTAATGTATGGAATAAACAGCAGTAGCTAAATAACCAACAATCATTAATTATGCGCAAGTATCTTAAATGTTTCTAACGTTCACCTGTTACTCCTTCGATTTACCTAATGTCAAAAGAAATACCTACTAATGACCACGCAACCGGAGCAAAAATGTAATTTAGACAAAAAAACGCCCGAAATTATAATAATAAATGTTTATTGGATCAACGAGTGGTAGGAACAAAGAAGAAAGGTCTCGGGGTAGTTGCTGTTAGCTCGTAAACCAAAAGGTACCCTAAGATGTTGATGCGGTAAGGACACCATCATACTAACAAGGGACCGTGTGCATTAATAACATACGAAACTGAACTGATAAACATATAAACACGTAAACGAAACACAAACATACAAACACAATTACACACTATTAAGTCATGCAGGATGGAAGAATAAGAAATAATAATAATAACACAACACACAGATACATATAATACAGACATTACAATATCTATTTTCACACTAAAGCATAGTACCTCACTCAATTTATATAAAATGTGGGCGAAGGATCTTCAAACAATGTAATTGGT